>CM062816.1:982534701-982783933 GCA_031772625.1 Pinus tabuliformis | reverse complement strand
CACAGTTTTGGGGTCCACACTATTGGGTGGTCTAATCTGCACCTTCCCACACTATTAGCTAACTTTGTGATCCACTCATACAATTCTATTGAATGTTATGAAGAATATATAATGTATGTTCGTGAAGATATAGCGATCCAACCACTGTTCCTTTGATAATCACGAGTTCCTATTTTCTTGAACTATGAACTCATGGAGATTCAGATCCGACCAATCTTCAAGCTCTTTCTTTGTAGGATTCTAGTGTTCCCACATTAGACACCCCTTAAGCAGATCCCGGTCTTGGCAATGGAACCATTTTTTGGCTTATTTGGGCTTGACCCAGGTTCAGAACAATTATTTAGCCAAACAAATCCCGCAGCTACCGGCCCTTTCGGCAACAACTCGCGAAGCGCAGACTGAAGTCTCACCCGAGGTAGCAAGGGAGGGTGTTGGAACCAGGTTTCCACACCCTGGGGATGTCTTGGATGTGAGATGGGGCTTGCGCACTGTTCCTCAGCCTCGCGCTATGCCAGATCATCAGAATATCCTTATCGTGCTTATTACAGATTGAATCACTTATTACTGGTTTGATCTAGTTAAAATGGTCTTTAAGCAAACATTTATTACTTTTGGTTACTTTGCGCATCAAGATTAACCCAGTTCACATGTGTTCAACTGTAGCAAATTCATAAATCATAATAGTTCATTTATCATAAAAGAGTAAAGTTGCAATCAACACAGAATTCAGAAGAAACTTATCTTTATTATCAATCTTCAACAATACATCCAGATCCACCCTGTGCACTCAGCTGCAGGGGTCTACACACACAGCTGCGGACTTTCTAGGCCTCTGCGCACATAGTTACATAGCCTCTACCTTCTACCCTACTCCCTTGACTCAAACTTACAACTACTCTTAGACTACTCACCCATTACATTTTTGTACCAAAAACCCAAAAGTTTTTCTGCCTTTCCCTCATAGAGCCTCGCTCTATTTATAGTTTTCCTTGGCCCGCGATCCCACCGTGGGCTGGCTCTATTACTATTTCTTTACATTATTTTTGGGCAGACTACCTTTTGACTCAACCTACTATAGCTCACAATTCACACTTTTCGCGGAGTCTTTTACCTGTTAGAAAATTATATACTACAGAGCAATGGAACACATAAAATATTGCAGAAATATAAACAAAGAAAACGCATAAAACAAGAGAGACATAGATATACGTGGTTCACCTAGTTTGGGCTACATCCATGGAGAAACAACCAGCCCTTCCTTTTATATTATCCAACAAACTGAAGAGATACAACCTACAGCAGATCCGTTGTAACACCCTCTTCACTCTCAATCTCCTCTCTCTTCCTCACTCAGAATCCAGATATCCATAGACATAATACAATTCCCTCATATATAGTGAGGGGTTGCCTTCTAGGGCAAAAACCCTAAATTAAACATAACTTCTACCATCAGATCATCCGCCTAATGAACGGCCCAGATTGACTAGAAATTACTAGACTTTTACAAGGCAATTTTACATTTATTTTTAGCTTCGGGGGCGCTGTCCCCGAACACCCGCCAGGGGACCGCTGGCCCCCTACCCCCCCAGCCGGGGGGGATTTAACCCCCCTGCGTGGAGGGGTGTACAGTCTTCCTGGGGCATACATCCAGCTGAAACCTTTGAATACAGAAGGTAATTAGGCTCCACACCCAACAATCTCCCACTTGGAGACTGATTATAGCAACTCCATCGCTGCTTCATTTGCTAGACAATGACTGACCTAGTTGTTTCTCATCTTCTTCATCATACTTGAAGACCAATTGAAACTAAGCAGATTCTCAGTTTCTCCCTGGTTACAACTTTTGTTAACATATCTGCAAGATTGTGGCTAGTGTGTATCTTTTCCAACTTCAACTGTCCATCTTCCAATGTTGACCGTATGAAATGGTACTTGAGTTGTATATGTTTAGTCTTGGAATGAAATGCAGAGTTCTTTGCAAGATGTATGGCACTCTGGTTGTCACTGTATAACCTGCCCAACTCCTGCTTCTTGCCCAATTCATCCAGAAACCTTTGTAACCAAATCATTTCTTTACTAGCCTCTGTAGCAGTAACATACTCTGCTTCTATTTTTAAAAGTGCAACAACACTTTGGATTTTTGAAACCCAAATGATAGTTGTTCCACCTATAGTGAACACATACCCTATTGTGCTCCTCCTATTATCTCTATCACCTACCATATCTGCATCAACATATCCCTGTAGAGTGATGTTTGAACCACCAAAGCATAATGCTTGATTTGTGGTACCTCTCAAATACCTGAGAATCCACTTCACCGCCATCCAATTTTCTTTTCCTGGATAGTTCATGTAACTGCTTACAACTCCCACTGCATGTGCAATATCAGGCCTTGTGCAGACCATTTCATACATTAAGCTTCCAACTGCTGATGCATATGGAACTTTAGACATATTAGCCATTTCTTCCCGAGTCTTGGGACACACCTCCTTACTTAATTTGAGATGGCTAGCCAAAGGTATACTAACTGGTTTTGCATTCTGCATATTAAACCTTTTCAACACCTTTTCTATGTACTCACTTTGAGACAATGTTAATTTGTGATTCTTCCTGTCTCTAGTTATTCTCATACCAAGGATTTGTTTTGCAGCGCCCAAGTCCTTCATTGCAAATGTGTTTGTCAATTTCCTTTTGAGCACATTTATTTTCTACATGTTAGAACCTGCAACAAGCATATCATCTACATACAATAACCATATAATATAGCTGCCATCATTTTGCCTTTTGAGATAAACGCAATGATTAGAGTGACATCTAGTATAACCTTGTTGATACATAAACCTGTCAAATTTTAGATACCACTGCCTTGGAGCCTGTTTCAAGCCATACAAGCTCTTCTTCAACTTGCACACTAGTTTCTCCTTCCCTTTTACCTCATATCCTTGTGGTTGCTGCATATATATCTCTTCCTCCAAATCACCATGGAGAAAGGTTGTCTTTACATCTAACTACTCAAGATGAAAATCTTCAACTGCTACTAGACTTAAAATAGTTCTCATTGAAGTCATTTTAACAACAGGAGAAAATATCTCATCAAAATCAATACCTTTCTTCTGTGAAAACCCCTTCACTACAAGTCTAGCTTTGTACCTCTGTTTTCCTCCATCTTCTTCCTTCAGCCAATAAACCCATTTATTCTGCAATGTTGTTTTACCTGCAGGCAACCTGACTAAGTCCTAAGTCTGGTTATGTGCTAAGGAGTCCATCTCTTCTTTCATGGCTTTATCCCACTTCTTCTTGGTTTCTACCTACACTGCCTCTTCATAACATTCTGGTTCACCAGAATCAGTCAGAAATACATAATATAATGAAGGATAGTATTTTTTAGGGGGTCTACTTATCCTGGTAGATCTTCTAACACCACTTTCAGGTGTTTGAAGTGCTTGTTGTTGTTCTGGCTGTTGATCATTATGATTTTCAAGAACCATCACTTTTCCTGTGATATCATCAAGCATTGTGTATTCTCTGTTTTCTTTTTCTTGTTTCTTTTCTTGCAATTGATTCTTATACAAGACCTTTTCATTGAATATTACATCTCTGTTCCTAATGATTTTGTGATTTTCATAATCATATAAGAAATAACCAAAATCATTAACACCATATCCAATAAAGGTACATTTCTTTGATTTTTCCTCAAGCTTTGTTCTATTTTCTTTGTTAATGTGGACAAAAGCTTCACAACCAAAAGTCTTTAAAAATGAGTAGTTTACCTTTTTACTTGTCCATGCTTCCTCTGGAATACCACCATCCAAGGAACTTGAAGGCCCTCTGTTTATTAGATAAACAATAGTATTTACAACATCTGCCCAAAATTGTAAAGGCAATCCTGCATGCAATCTCATGCACCTTGCACGCTCCATGATTGTCCTGTTCATCCTTTTTGACACGCCATTTTCTTGTGGTGTTCCTGGAATTATCTTCTCTCTGCGAATTCCATTCTCTGAACATTACCTATCAAACTCTTTGCTGCAATATTCACCTCCATTATCTGATCTAAGACACTTCAATCTTTTCGTTGTCTCATTTGCAGCCAAAGCTTTCCGTTTCTTGAAAGTATCAAATACATCAGATTTATTTCGAATACAATAAATCCAGGTTTTTCTGGTTGCATCATCAATAAAAGTAACATAATAATGAGAGCCACCAAGAGATGATACCTGAGCAGGTCCCCATACATCTGTATGCACAAGCTCTAATTTTTCTATCTTCTTTTCTTTCCCAACTCTAAGGAATCTGACTCTCTTCTGTTTTCCATAAACACAATTCTCACAGAATTTTAAATCAACATGCTTCAAACCTAGCAACAAGTTTCTTGAGTGAAGAATCTGCATCCCCTTCTCACTCGTGCCTGAGCCTATGATGCCACAATGCCATATCTTCTCCTGTAGAGGTTAAAGCATTAAAAGAATTAGAAATGCCATTGCATAAATACAATGTACCAACCTTTTCTCCTTTCACTATTACCAGGGATCCTTCACTGACCTTCCAGGTTTTATCTGTGAAAGTATTTATGTAACCTTCACCTCCCAACTACCCTGTTGAAATCATATTTTTCTTCAGATCTGGAACATGCCTAACCTTCTTCAATAGCCACTAATTTCCATTTTGCTATTTTATGAAAATTATACCCATTCCAACGATTTTACAGGGTTTATCATCACCCAATCGAACTTGTCCAAAATCCCCTTGAAAATAATCATGAAAATGTTTCTTATCAGGTGTGGTATAGAATGAGACCCCTAAATCTACCACCCAGGCATCAATAATATTTTCTAATGAAAGAATCAAAGCATCTTACAACACATCACCTATTACATTCGCTTCATGATTAGTTTCTTGTTGTGCATCTCCTTCTTTTCCCTTCCAAGACTTGCAATCTTTCTTCAGGTGTCCTTTCTTCCCGTATTTCCAACACACTATCCCCGATCTGGACCTGGATCTGCCTTTTCTTGACTTACTGCAATATCCTGGGCTCTTTCCTCTTTCCATTTTTTTTCCCCTAGTCTCTGCAGTCAAAGCATTACCTGATGTCTCACCGGAGCTTTTCCATTGCATTTCCTCGCTAAGGATTGCAACGACAACATCATTAAACTTTAAAGTACTAGATCCAGAGACAGAGTTACTAATGGCCATAACTAAACCATTCCAACTTTCTGGCAATGAGCACAAAAATAACAGAGCCCTAACTTCATCATCAAAATTTACCCCTACAAAACTTAACTGACTTGTAACTGTATTAAAATCATTTAAATGATCTGCAACAAATCCACCTTCTGACATCTTCATATTAAATAAACGCTTCATAAGGAATACCTTATTTGAGGCCGAGGATTTTTCATATAGTTTGGCCAATGCCGACATTAAGCCCTGTGTTGTCGTTTCCTATGAAATATTAAATGCTACCAACGCTGCTAAGCACAGTTGTGTTTTTCCAAGTGCCTTTCTATTTAGAATATCCCATTCTATGTCTGTGATACTCGTCGGCTTCTTTGTCTTTCTGCTCAATGGTAGGTGTTACACAGTAATTTTTCACTGTCTTCACTCCAGTCTTCCTACTGTGTCATGTGTCCAGAGTCATTCATGCTCATGTTAGACAAATGCTCTCTGACGTTGCTAAATGACCTACTTTTCCAAAGGTTTCTGCCTCATCGCATCTGTTGGCTAAATAAACACACTGATGGGCACTCCAAAACAGTCCAGAAGCGCTGCCATCGTGGAAGTACACCTGATTCCCATGATGGTCGGATTTTATGTGCCAGCGTGACTGTCGCTTGTAATCCTGAGCGATGATCTGACTAGCTACGTTATTCAATAGCGATGTCAGCGCGGAAGGCCAGTTATGTGCCCGCGATGATCCAGATTGGGTGAATTTGTTCCAACAGTCGGCCTTCCAGATGACTCCAGACCTGGTTGTTGGCCTAGTTTATGTTGCCCTCCTTTCTCTAGTTTGGTTGTTCCGTCAATTGTGCTACCTTCCTTGGAGAGAAGCTCATCTTCCCACCTTTCATGGAGACTCCTTCTCCTATTTAAACTCTCACCATTGCTATGTGATGCTAGTTCTTTTGGAGTTCTTAGTCTTTGGAGTGGTTGCTGATAGTACTGTTAGTGCTTGTGATTTTGCTAGATAGATAGTGTGAGTGTGACAAGTGTGGGATTGTTGATAGCTTGAGGAAGGTTGTGAAGTGCCCTTAATATTGTGTAAAACTTGTGAGTGAGAGAGACTTGTGTTGGGAGATCCATCTTCAAATAGTGAATGCTTGAGGAACATGCTGGCTAGATCCCTCTGAGAAGGCTTGTGACATCAAGACTTTGGTTGTAAGCTTACTCTTATTTCATAATTAATGAAATCAACGATGTTTTCCTATGTCTTGTATGTAATGTACTTGATAGCTCATGACTTCTTGACTTTGTGAGTAAATAGATCATTTGTTGTTGCAGTTACGTGCTTTGTTGTATTTCCTTTGCATTGTTTCAGGTTGATCACTCATTAGGAGAAGGAGGCAGAAGCTGGAGTAGCGCAACGGAACTCCATCGACCACCGATTGTTTGTGACTAGACCCACTCTAGGGCTAGAGGGGTTGCCTCTGTCCACAGAGGGAACACTTTCCTACATCACAAATTAGCGACTCCACTGGTGTTGTGGGGAAAAGTATCCGATGCGGATGACACTAACCCTTTCTAAAGGTGACAGACTTTAGCAACAACTGAATGACAAAGTTTTCATGTTCATCTTTATGAAAGCACAGAGAGAATAGAAAGAGGATCAACCAACCTGGTGTCTTGCGCTTAGTCGATCCTTGTCCTTCTCGCTTTGTATCCCGTTCCCAGCTCTTTACTCTCCAAGCCGATCCAGCTACACACAGAATCTGCACAACAAAAGGGAGCAAACTACGAGATACAAGCAATCATAATTGAAGCATGGATTAGGTTGCATCAAATATACATGTAAACACAAAAGCATCTATGTAAAACAAGTATATAGAAGAACATGCAAACTTTATTGATAGAAAGTAACAGGGTTCCAGAGGAAGTTACAACCAATGATGTTGGCCCCAATCCAGCAGCACCTCCTCGGCAGCAAGAACTCTCTTCTTCACCTCTAGTAAAACAATCACCCAATAATCCTGGCAGTATACCAACAACACCTCCTTGCTTATACAAAATTCCAGCCTCCTTAGACCTCATAGAAGAGCTCTATATATAGGAGAGAAGAAGAGAGGATGAGTCAGCTTGAGGCTGGCATAGAGCTGACTAGTGTCCTCTCCCTCTTCAGTTAATCTTCAGTTCTTGAGTCCACTTGGAGATCCTTGGTTACACATGGTGATCAAGTACCTCTTACTCATCACAAGGCGAATCTGATGAACCAAGTGTCAGTTTGGAAGCTTCCTGGGCAATTGACACCTTGCAGGAGGACTGTGCCACTTGGCCAATCTCGCCCAGCGCAGGTAGCCTTCATTGTTTTTGACTTCCAGCGCAGGTACAGAGTGGGACAGTTGCAATACAGCGCAGAAGCTCAGTTAAGCAGCTGACATGATCCAAAATAAGCCTGTTTTGAAGTGTTTTCAGGTGGAGAACTGATTGGAAGTGCTGTTGATTGATGACCTTGTTCTTTTAGGGGTAAGAACAACATGTTTAGGGACTGAGGATCCCTGTAATTATCGACATTTCCTGCTCCTTGACGCGAGGCACAAAAATGTCTATAACAGTTGCCCCCTAAAGTATGAGGCCGTTAATCGGGTGAAATGCTTTAGCTAGAGGGTCCGAAGTTCGTTCCAGTGCTGAGGAGAGTGCCCTGTAATACAATACAATACAATACATTATCTTTCATTCATCATTATTCTCATGATCTAGCTGAGGCGGGTATTCCCATGCTCAGCTTTCTATAAATACATTTTGGTACATATGACAGACGATCGTCTGAAGACAGACTGATAATCTTCCGCTAAAATTATCATCCTTTGAGGAGGATGATCATCTGCTGCAATGATGTACATGGCAAATGCTTTTATATTTCCTGAATATATATCGCAGCTCGGATGGATGAAACTAGATCCGGGGTCTTCAAACTCGTTCGATCTTCACTCTAAGTACAAGTCGATCCATGTGAGAATTACCCTGAAGTCGAACATGGAAAGACATCGCTTGATTACCGGTCAATAATGAAAACCGTTAACAAGAGCGAGAGGAATCACCAATAAGGACGATGACCCTCAAGGTACGGCAGTACAATTCACGTGGCGTGAATAAAGGACTTGGTGTCGAACGCCACGCAAAATCTTCTGGTCGAAGGTCATTGATGTATACCTGTCGCCGGAAGTGAGAAACTTGCCATTGAGGCATGCAAGCTTCAAAGTACTGATGGGGGTGTTCCTAGATCGACTTCTTGGATAATGAGCTGATGTCGACAAGAAGCGATCCGTCAAAGGAGGGCCTTAATGAATCCCACATCAATGACACGGAACGGAGCTAATGATTTAGTGGAGGTGAAACAAACTGTGACATATGATTCAGGGTGGCGATCATGAAATGGATGAAGGAAAATGTATGGTAGTGGATGGGACACGGTTGACACTTTCTGAATGACCCCTCTTGAACATATAACGACACTGATGCGATGGATCGGTAGCATTACCCCGAATGGATGGTGTGGCGAGGACCATGGTGATGAAACCGGTGAATGAGACAACCCAACCCGATGTGATACGGAGGAAAAGTGTCATGTTCAAGAGTGACTTGCTACCTCTAAACTTTGATGTTCTCCCAATTTTTCCCCAGTCATTTCTGACCAGTACCTCTTTATTTTTGTCAAGCTTGAGGAGGATAACATATGCTTGTTCTATAACCTACCCTTCGGGCAAGCCCATCGCTAAGATTTAACGAGCCTAGCGATAGGGAAACTCGTTCTCGTCTAAAGACAAGTTTGTCGCTATTTAATCATTTTAACGAGTCTAACGACAAGGAAAACTCGGTCCTTTTCATTTTTAGAGAGTCTAAAAAGGTACAGAAAGTCAACTCCATAATTCCTTTTTCGTCAGCTAATCCCTTAAGTCCGAAAAAGTATAAAACAATACAGAAGGGATGGCTGTTGGTATTTTTAACGAGCTGAACCAGGCAAGCGCTCGATCCTTTTGTGCAATAATCCCTCAAGTCCAAAAAGATTAAAATTTAGAGGAGGGATAGCGTTCCGGTCATTTTAACGAGCTGGAAGGCCAAAACTCGGCAAACTTTTCATATTTTACGAGTCAGTGAAAAGAGCTGAAAGAAGACTCGTCTTTTGAGGAACAAGTGATAAACAGGGATAGCTACAGATTCCAGGTACAGGTTGGAATTTCCAATCACGGCAGTGTCACAAGGATGGCTAGGTGAAATCACTCTTCGCAGCTGTTTCTCAAAAGAGGTAAACACACCAATGGAAGTGAATGATCGGCCAAATGAACGGTGGAGGTGGTGGATGAAAACACGATCAAGGTTCTTATGGCTAATGAATTTACGATCAAAAGGTTATTTACCGGTTCATTTTTTCCATGAGCTTGAACTCTGGGGGAAACATTTGCTCACACTTTTCTATTTTTTAACGAGCATAAATTCAGGCCTAAAACTGCTCGAATTTCGTGTTTATTTTTTAACGAGCATGAACTATATGCTAAAACTGCTCGATATACCAGTCATAAGAATGCCTCCTATAAGGACCAATTTTTATAGAGCTTATGCCTTACTACAGCTATGCTCTTATTTTGGCAAATTTTACTTCTGCCCCACAGGCTTTCTTTCATGCAAGTTTGGAAACGGCTAATCTTAAAACCAGATAAATAACCGCCCCTAGCTTGCACTCCAGAAAGTTTGCATGCTCCAAGGTATAGGATAGAATTTCGAGGTTGCCCCTCCTCTCTCCTACTTCTGCTTTTCTTTGGGTGTTCACAGTTATTTGTCATCTTGCTAATCTAATGCTAACGATACTTGTCTTCTCGTTATTTTAAGGGGTCTTACGCAGTACTCAGACTTCCTGTCGGCCCACTTTTTAACAAACAGCTATTGTGACAATAGAAGAACACTACTCAAAGATAAAACATTGGTATTATCGAGGGAGGCTTGCCTCTTTCTTATTATCCGAAGAGTGGTTCTATTCGCTGCCGCAAATCAATCTCTTTCTTCGGCGGTGTCTATCATTGGGTTGTCCAAAGATGGTTACCCTCTGTCATAACAATACGGTCTCCTTCTTAGTTTACTGCCCCTGCTTATCCTTCAAAACATATGTTTCGATGGGCGAGGCTTGAATTTAAAGATGGTGACTCTTGTTACAATAAGGGAATTCCTACTTGGGCATTGCCCACTTTTTTAGACAAAGGTGAATGATTCCCAAACACATAACTTTAACAAAAGATCATTATTCCAGAACAACCCCACTTCCTTCGGACGGGGTACGGACTAGTCATGTTCTCCTGCGGAAATTCTTCCTTATACCCGGAGTTTCTTCTGCCCGAAGCAGACCAGGGTGCATGCCCCCTGGGTCCTAGTCTTTCTTTCCGAATTACTCGCGCTCATCGGGAAGGAGGACTGGGGGCGGAGGCGAATCTTGAGTGAACAGACCATTTAGGATTGGTATTTGACTATTTGCGATGCGAGATCCCGGAAATGAAAGCTGGTCCACGAGCTTGACCACCCTTCCTTCGTGTGGAAAACACATTACTCTAAAGAGTGAGGAGACTATCGCTCTCATGCAATAAATATAGTCGCGTCCAAGGAGTAGGTTATAATCCAAGGGTCCTTGAACTACCAACACGTTCATCCTGATGGTCTTCCCCTTCAATGTAACAGGTACATCGGGGAGGATTCCTAATGGTCGACTGGTTCCTTTATCAAAACCTGAGAGATTTCTCAACTCAGGTAAAAGCGCTGGGGAACCCAGTGCTTTCCAAGCAATAGAGGAAAGGATACTCACAGACGCCCCTTCATCAATGATAGTACCAGCCATAACCATTCTATAGATCTGGACAATGATTCTAAATGGTGTACTGGCTGGTAACCGGGGTCTGCCTAGTTGATTCCAATCAAAGGATACAACCAGGTTGCTTGGTGGTGGGACCGAATATACGGCCGGATACGACTCAGATGATGTTCCTTCCTGCGATAAAGGAATGGGCGCATTGCCCGGATGCTCGTCGGAGTCGGTGCTGATAAAGAGAACCTGGATGGTGTCATCCTTGTTCTCATCAGTGAGGGTGTCACATGAAGACGACACTTCGGTGACGGTGTCATTTGAAGACGGGTCTTCAATGACGGAGTCATTGGACGATAGAACCTTTGAAGGAAGAACCGGGTCAACTGCCGTTTCGACCTTTAGACTTTCGTCTGGTCTAGATTCAGTAGGTTCATTCTCAATGACTGACACATCAGCTGACCACTTGAGTGGTTCAACTGGATTTTCAACTATCGAGGGATTAGGCGCGAGTTTTCGGTATCCAGGCGGAAGTTGCACCGGTGACACCGGGCGATCTTCCAAAACTCTCTTTGCCTCATCTAAGAATGGACATTTGTGGATGGCATGGTGACCTTCACACAATAGACAGGGTGATCTTGGTCCCCTTCTTCGTCCTTCACTCTCGCTAGTTGAGGGAATGCAATCAACTTGACAACCAGAGGTTGATGCTACCGGATTGTGCAACCTCGGGGACCAGTCCCTTAGTATCCGGGGAATACAAGGACAATCACGATGGAAATGGATCCCTTTGCAAATGACACATGGTGATTTAGGCCCGGTCGGTGCAGTGTGTGGGTTTTTGTCAGTTTTCTTCTGCTTGCCCCCAGTCGCCTTCGCCAGAGGCTCCTTCTGCTTCTTCCCTTTCTTCTTCTTTTCCTTCTTCTCCTTGGGAGGCTGACTTTTGCCGGCTCTACCCTGCGAAGATGAAGGATCAGAGGAAGTATCACAAGAGGTAGAAGGCTGGTGGGTAGTTCTAGATTGTTCTGACAGTTGATTCGACTGCTCAGGATTAGTGGCGATTTGGACAACATTAGTTGAAAAGAGCCAAACAGGAAGGCCGATTGTCAATCCTGGAAGTGACAATGTAGCCATATGAGGCGCACCAACATCTCCCCAAGAGGAGAAGGGATTTGGACTTCCGCCAAGGTTACTTCCTTGGTTGGTGGGCTCCATACTTTTCAACTGAAAGATCAACGTGGGAATAACAGGTGATTATGTTCCGCTTTAAAATAAGTTTTATTTACGACGCTTTTAGACACAAACTTGCTTTTTCATGTCTTAAGAGTCGAGAAAAAGCGAAAGATGACTCTAGTCGCCTTCGATGTATTAGCGAGCCCGAAGTGACAAATGCTCGGTTGGACCTTTTCAGTTATAGAGTTTGAAAAAGGCCAAAAGAAACTGCTCTGGAGATCTAGGCAGAGGGTGTGCCAAACCTTTCGCGAAACCACAGAATACGTTTTACGGTACGGGTGGTCGATCTTCGTGAATGCTGTGTTCACTGCATCGCGATC
Source organism: Pinus tabuliformis (assembly GCA_031772625.1). NCBI lineage: Eukaryota > Viridiplantae > Streptophyta > Pinopsida > Pinales > Pinaceae > Pinus > Pinus tabuliformis. The sequence continues at coordinate 982,771,384 of CM062816.1, read as the reverse complement.
AGTAGGGTGGCCGACACGGTTTCCTAAGGATAAAGGATAAAAGCCTATAGGGGTCTCCCAATATACGCGACGGTACGCGGGAGCTCAAATCCGTGTTAGTGCCACCGACTCTCAGGAGGAATCACCCACCTTCGTAGAGATCGACAGTCACTATGTTTAACGACGCCGGAACACGTCTCTACCTAGACCTCTAGATGTTTGCGTTAAATTCCAAAGCGTTGTTATGTAAATTGAGTTTATTTTAATGTTGATCTTCCTTAACAGTTTGCCTTTCAGGTTCGCCACGAGATGTATATATACAACTTCCTACATGCAATCTAAGAATGAGAAGCAAAATCTTTTCAATCTTTCAACTTTGAAAACCTTAATCTACTTGAGGAAAGAGCAAGACACAACTTTTTCCACAGATCAAAGAACACACACTAAAATGCACATTTTCCTAAATCGTCAAGCATACAGTCAAATGCAAAATGCACAATGCATGTATTTCTTTTCGTTATCCTTAATGTTGATGCTTAACAAAAGGAAACTGTTGTATGATTTTTGAATCAACTTTCAAGTAAAAATAAACAAGCTTGTCCACAATCAAAAGAACACCTTATGAAAGACTTGTTTTAAATTACAGGAAAAGTATAGATTCAAACCATAAAGTGAGAAGCAAACCAATCCAAAACAGCTATGAACAGCAATAACACTAACTCATAAGATCGCAATCTAAGAGGCCACAGCTACTAGGTTCGCTTTTCACAATGGGAAATTGTAACTGAAACAAGAAATACTGAAAGAACGTTTACAATTTCATCACACAACTGAGGCGGAATAATGTCAAGGAGAAGTGGTCTACAGCAAATACAATAACCAGCAAGCAATCAGCCAAAAACAAGTGCAAACAGGGCCAAGACACAAAGGAAGAGCTGAGCCAGACTAAGGCCAACTGGACCAGCGCAGGCACTGGTCTGCCAGTTTCACTCTCAGCGCAGTTCCCGAAGGGAGCACCTGCGCTGTAATGCAGACTGCCTGTGGACAGCCTGCACTGACTTACGAGAGTTACGTCTGCTAAGAATTCCGGGTCATAAAAAGCTCAAAAATGTACTGTTTTGACTGAAATAAAATGCTATGGGTTAAGTACAGGCTAAGGGATGATCAAGAGGATAAAGATCTATCACTAAGAGTAAGGATTCATCTGTAGATTAGCTCTTTAAATCTTGAATTTGCTCAGCAAAGGAGCAAGAGTAGAAAAACCCTCTACTTCGCTTTTGATAGAGTCAAAAGCTTTTCGATTCGGTACTCCTTTCTTCAAGAAATGAATAGCAAAATACTACAACAACAAGATACTAGGATCTCCCCAGTGGAGTCGCCAGTTTGTTGTGGGGAAAAGTATCCGATGCGGATGACACTAACCCTTTCTAAAGGTGACAGACTTTAGCAACAACTGAATGACAAAGTTTTCATGTTCATCTTTGTGAAAGCATAGAGAGAATAGAAAGAGGATCAACCAACCTGGTGTCTTGCGCTTAGTCGATCCTTGTCCTTCTCGCTTTGTATCCCGTTCCCAGCTCTTTACTCTCCAAGCCGATCCAGCTACACACAGAATCTGCACAACAAAAGGGAGCAAACTACGAGATACAAGCAATCATAATTGAAGCATGGATTAGGTTGCATCAAATATACATGTAAACACAAAAGCATCTATGTAAAACAAGTATATAGAAGAACATGCAAACTTTATTGATAGAAAGTAACAGGGTTCCAGAGGAAGTTACAACCAATGATGTTGGCCCCAATCCAGCAGCACCTCCTCGGCAGCAAGAACTCTCTTCTTCACCTCTAGTAAAACAATCACCCAATAATCCTGGCAGTATACCAACAGCACCTCCTTGCTTATACAAAATTCCAGCCTCCTTAGACCTCATAGAAGAGCTCTATATATAGGAGAGAAGAAGAGAGGATGAGTCAGCTTGAGGCTGGCATAGAGCTGACTAGTGTCCTCTCCCTCTTCAGTTAATCTTCAGTTCTTGAGTCCACTTGGAGATCCTTGGTTACACATGGTGATCAAGTACCTCTTACTCATCACAAGGCGAATCTGATGAACCAAGTGTCAGTTTGGAAGCTTCCTGGGCAATTGACACCTTGCAGGAGGACTGTGCCACTTGGCCAATCTCGCCCAGCGCAGGTAGCCTTCATTGTTTTTGACTTCCAGCGCAGGTACAGAGTGGGACAGTTGCAATACAGCGCAGAAGCTCAGTTAAGCAGCTGACATGATCCAAAATAAGCCTGTTCTGAAGTGTTTTCAGGTGGAGAACTGATTGGAAGTGCTGTTGATTGATGACCTTGTTCTTTTAGGGGTAAGAACAACATGTTTAGGGACTGAGGATCCCTGTAATTATCGACATTTCCTGCTCCTTGACGCGAGGCACAAAAATGTCTATAACAACTGGGGATGCCCTTGTTCTTTTCTTCTTTATTCTTGTCTTGATTTTTTTTTGGTCACTTTTGAAGTTTTGGGGATTAGTTACTAGTCTTTTGAGTTTCCTGGCCTGATCTGGGAAATGCCCTTATTCGATTAAAGATTGATTATCTTTGATTTGGGAGTTTTTGGTTTGCCTGTTACTGTTTTGGACATCATCATGGATTTTAATCTAACAGTCACGTTGTCATTGCATCACCCCTTTTGTATTATCCTATTCATCGCGTAATTATACCTAACAGTCGCGACGGTTCTATAAATCGACCATCACGGAAAAGTCGTGTACTTTCGTGCTGACATCGCTTTGTTGCTGCAATGTGCTTCCTATCGGCGCTTGTTTCTTGTGTATCACCCACGCTGATTGCTGTAGAATTGATTTTTTCAATTCTGCCTCCTGAATCCATCAGTTTTGCTAGTCCCTTGTTGTTCTCACTTGTTTGATAACTTGTTTTTCACTATTTATAGGTTGAGGCACTCTCTTGTGAGCTTTGTAGAATGAATCTAGTTTTTCTTGCTTTGTGACCTAGTGTCATTATTTCAAGTCTTTTGGATCAGTTTGGCTTGGTTGCTTGTTTGTAGAGATTTGTTTGCAGCTTGCTGTTGGTTTGATATAGCCTTCCCCTTTGCTTACTTTTGGTTGATTGTTTAGTGATTGTTATTGGACCAATCTCGGTATTGATTCGATTTCTCTTCACTACCCGGACATAGATTACAATTGTTTGGACGAACCATTTTTCCACATTTGTTTGTTGCTCATTGGTTTCTTTTAGATAAGAGACATCAAAATCAAAATATTGCATTTCATTTAACATGCGAAAGTGAAAGTGAATTTGCATTTCAAGTTGTATATTGAAAAGTGAAGGATTAAATCTCTCATTAGTAGTATCCGTGCACTTTAGGAATTGATGTCTGTTTGCATTGAGTGACTGTTTTTTTGCCTTGGTTTTCTTGGTTTGGGAATGATCTCTCTACCCTCCCATAGGTAGGTGTTCATCGAAAAAAAGGATATTTCATTCATTCTAGCTGCATCCTAGGTTCTGTTATATACATACGGTAAGGCCTAAAAACTGAAACATAATCCAAGATCAACTTTAAAATGAACTGAATAAATCTAACAATGCATTGGAACATAATGTACACATTTAGAGGTCTAGGCTAGAGATGTGCTCCAACATCGTTAAACCTAGTCACTTTTGTTTCCACTCAAGGTTGGGTGATTCCTCCTTCAGTGACTCAATAGTGGTCTAGCACGGATTTGTGCTCCCATGTACCATCGAGTATATGCTAGGAGACCCCACTAGGTTATCATCCTTTATCCATAGGAAGTTGTGTTTGCCGCCTTACAAGCTGTAACGCACCAAACACAACATTTAGGAAGATTGACTACCATACGGAAAGTCCTTGGTTTTCATATGACTGCCAAGGTGTATATGCAGTTTTACGGGTTGTTTAGTAAACCTTTTGCCTAGTTATCTAGAGTAGTCACTTTCGTTCCTTTCCGAACTCCCTAAAAGAAAAGGTCCATCTGAGCACTTGTCCTTTTAGGCTCATTAAACCTCGAAAGAGATAGAGTCATCTTTTCGTCCTTTTCTCAACTCTTTAAAGATGAAAAGGTCTAGTTTTGTTCCTGCGTCATAAAATTTACTGCCCACGAAATATTCCTGGTAACAGTTAGAGTTCTTCATTACAATTTGATTGTTTTTTCAGGTTCATTCCCGATGGAGACATTCCCTGAGTCTACCGGCCAAGGTCTTTCCCTAGATTGGAATCCCAGTCCATTTCCTCCTTTTGGGAATGTCGGTGCTCCGTATATGGCAACACTGTCCTTGCCTGGGTTAACCATCGGTTTACCAGTTTGGTTGTTTTTAGCCTCGATGGTCCCGAGTGTCATGACTCCTATTCCACCGTCTCCTTCATCCAAACCATGACATGTTGATTCCAAGGTTGAGCCTACGCCTTCTTCCCCTATTTCTTCCTCCTCCTCTCCTCCTTCGCTTGGTGAAAGTTTCACATCTAGTAACTAGGAGACTAAGAAGAAGAAGAAGAAGACGAAGAAGAAGAAGAAGTCCAATAAAAGTGAGGCCACCTGTGCAGCTACTGCTCCAAGTACATCTTAGGTCGGAACACCTTCTACTCCTTCGCAGAAGGTTAAGTTTCCTTGTAAATTGTGTAAGGGTGACCATATTCTTCATGATTGTCCTGGCATTCCTAGGATCCTAGAAGTATGGTCTCATGATCTGGCCCGTCCCTCATCATCCTCTAAAGCTCATGACGATGCCACCCTATCAACTGGAAACGGCAAGAAGAAAGGGAAGATTCGATTCCCCTATAGGCTATGTGAAGGCAACCATCCCCTTCACCTTTGTTCGCTAATGGATAAAGCTTCCGCCATTTTGGAAAGTCTTACGACTTCTTCACCCCAACTTCCCATTGGTTATCAGAGGCTCTCTTCAGACCCTCCCTCCATCGACAAAGAGATTGACTTAGATTCTTCTCTTTCTGTCCTCCTCCTTCCGAGCCTGGCTGTGCTAAGCCTGTTCCAAACACCATTGGTCGGGGAGAGTGTCAACTTAGGTTCACCACCTATTGATCACTCTGTTTCGGAAGAGTGTCATGCTCATGTTCTTCTTGTCTCGTCAGATTCTCCTAAGTCCAAGAACAACCCTTCGATCCCTGTTGATCATGAGTGTCCTTCTTCGGTTCTTGTAGAGTAGGGAGGCAATCATATGATTCCCCCACCAAGTAGTTCAGTCGTTTCCTTCGACTGGAGTCATTTGACTACATTCCACCTTCCATCCTATGTGCCTTTCGAGATTACAGTACACACCTACGATAAGGCAGTACCTGGCACTATCTTGGATGAGGGTGCATCTGTCAGTCTTATGCCTTCCACTACTTGGCAAGCTTTGGGCTCCCCACAGCTTGTGCTAGTCACACAAAATCTGTTGGCGTTTGACGGAGGAACCAGTCAACCTTTAGGGATCCTCCCGAAGTTTCCTGTTACTTTGGGGGAAAAACCGTCTATATAGACGTCATGGTTGTCCCAAGGTGCTTTAGATTTCAGTCTTCTCCTTGGCCGTGACTATGTTTATGCCATGGGGATCGTGTATCTTCACTTTTCCATGTGGTTTGTTTTCCACATGATGGAAGAATGGTGACCATAGATAAATTATCGTTCTTTAGTCCCCCGGTGCCTCCTGCACAACCATCGTCCCCTCTCAGTTCTTGCTCGCAAGTAGTACCTTCCTTTCCACAGGTCAATTATATGGTTACCCATTCCATCTCTGCCTCTGCTAATGATCATGCAAATGGTCTGGTACATCATGTACTGGCGGCGTTGGAACCCGATCTGTCATTGGTGCATCATGACATGTATTCCTCCCAGAGTGTGTTTCTTCCATCCCACGAAGGCCTCTTGGGCGCCATGTTCTCATATGGCCCATGAGCAGGTGTGACGAGGATAGTATGTTCCTGTCTCAACCTCGTTAAAAAATGAAACAAGGTGTGTTGAGCATAGTTCCTGATCTTGTGTCAAGCTCATTAAAAATGAAACAAGGGTTATGAGGATAGTTCTTTTAATGTGTCAACCTCATTAAAAAATGAAACAACTCCCTTTCCAAATTGAGTCTTTGCTTAAGATCTCGTAAAATCCAAGTCGAGTCTTTCCAAGATATCGAAAGTGAACCTTCATTCCATCCACCTTGTTGAATGCAATGAAGCTTTGGGGGCATGTACCTCGATTTGCGTCATTATGCTGGGGGCATGCGAACTTATAACGAGCATAGTTTTTAGTTTCAAGCTTGTGTAATCATGAAAGCGAATCCAAGTAGAGCTCTCCATGGTTCAAGCTTGTGTAAAAATGAACCCATACCTGATTTACACCTTGTGATTGTCGTTTATCCGCTAAATTCTGCTAGATGAGCCTTGGTCGTTTCATTCCATTGCCACCATCTCTTTGGCTGATCATATGCTTTCACTTGGTTGTTTTCCTTTCCTGAGGAACCACAGCGATGAGTGGTTTTATTAGCCAGCCTCTTGACCATTACATGTTTTGAGTAGTTCTACCATTGCCGGAACCAATTGCTCCCCATTATACCACTCATTCCTCCAGGACAAGTCTCCTTTAAGCTCTTTTCTGACTCGTAAAAGATGAAAAGATTACCGAGTATTTTTCCCTTTTTGACTCGTTAAAGAGAATAAAAATGGGGGTCTGCTTTCAGCTCTTTTCTGACCGTTTAAAGACAAAAAGATTGCCGAGTTTTCCCTTTTGACTCGTTAAAAGTAATAAGAGGCAGTCGCCTTTAAGCTCTTTTCTGACCGTTTAAACACGAAAAGATTGTCGGGCCTTTGTCATTTCAAGCTCGTTATCGGTTACGAAATGACATGCTTCCGACCGCTTTTCTACTTTTTCGGGTTGAAGTCACTAGTTACGAAAAGTACTCCTCGATCGTAATGGTCGGGCAGTTCTTTTGAGTATCGTTTTATACTTTTTCGGGCTCAAGAGACACAACTCTACGAAAAAGGACCCCCCTGGAGTTTTCTTTCCTGTGTCTTTTTCAAACTCTCTAAACATGAAAAAGACTCCGAGTTTTACCTATGTCAGACTCATTAAACCCTGACGACATTGGACTCGTCACCATGATGAGACTCGAGCTTCTCCTTCCTAGGGCTCGTTAAATTATTACTAGGTTGGACTCAAAAGTCGGTTTATCATTGATTGTCTATGGCAGCTAGTCACTCTTGAACATCAACACTTTTGCTTCTTGTCAGGTTGGGACTTCCATACATCGTCATTTGGCCTTCTGTGGGTTTGGGTTATCATTCTGGCCTCATTCCATTTGATTCATGCCGTCTCTATCGAGCCTCTGATCCCTTGGTGCCTGAATGCTACCACCCTCCAGAATCGTGTCACCGATATGTTCAAGAGTATAATCCTGCTGCAGTTTACACCCTCGTCTTTTCCTCTGGTACTTTGTTTCACCATCTACCACTCATTCCTTATCTCATGTCATTGATGGGGGAAACATTATGGCCCTCCTGCAACAGGTCGTCTCATGTTGACTTCAGCTCATTATCCAGGAGATTGATCTAGAGATCCCCTTTGGTACCTTAGAGCTTGCATGCCTCAATGGCAAGTTCTTCGCACCTGACGGTCGACTTTCATCATTGGTCATCGATTGGCTGATTCCGCAAGTGTTTGACTTCAACCCCTTTTTCACACTTCGTGGATTGTGCTGGATAGTACCTTGAGAGCCATTGGCATTATTGGTGGTTTCTCTTGCACTTGTTAAAGATTTTCATCATTGACCGGTAATCAAGCAATGTTCTATCATGCTCGACCTGAGCACATTTATTCGCATGTTAGAATTTGTACTATGATCAGATGCGTTCAAGACCCCGAACTCAGATTACACATGTTCGGGCTGCGTGGATTGGTTTTATGATTACATCACTCATTGATGGATGGCTGCAACCATACCTAAGTCTTCATGGATGGCTGCGACCATACCTTTATCATCATCATGGTCTCATTAGCTGGATGGCTGCGTCCATACCACAGACCTATTTCGTATGTCTTTTGGATGGTTGCGCCAATGCCTAGACTACATGTACTTCATTATCAAAGATATCAGTTGTACTTGCATGCAGGTTCTTCCATATGGTGTTCCAGTTCAGTCAGTTTCATAAAGAATTTCACCCCTCCCTCTCTCTCGGGATTCATACTTTAGGGGGCATCTGTTACACAGTAATTTTTCACTGTCTTCACTCCAGTCTTCCTACGGTGTCATGTGTCCAGAGTCATTCATGCTCATGTTAGAAAAATGCTCTCTGATGTTGCCAAATGACCTACTTTTCCAAAGGTTTCTGCCTCATCGCGTCTGTTGGCTAAATAAACACGCTGATGGGCACTCCAAAACAGTCCAGAAGCACTGCCATCATGGAAGTACACCTGATTCCCGCGATGGTTGGATTTATGTGCTAGCATGACTGTCGCTTATAATCCTGAGTGATGATCTAACTAGCTACGCTATTCAATAGCGATGTCAGCGCGAAAGTCCAGTTATGTACCCGCGATGATCCAAATTGGGCGAATTTGTTCCAACAGTCAGCCTTCTAGATGACTCCAGACCTATTTGTTGGCCTAGTTTATGTTGCCCTCCTTTCTCTAGTGTGGCTATTCTGTCATTTGTGCTACCTTCCTTGGAGATAAGCTCATCTTCCCACCTTTAAACTCTCACCATTGCTATGTGCTGCTAGTTTTTTTGGAGTTCTTAGTCTTTGGAGTGGTTACTGATAGTACTGTTAGTGCTTGTGAGTTTGCTAGATAGCTGGTGTGAGTGTGATAAGTGTGGGATTGCTGATAGCTTGAGGAAGGTTGTGAAGTGCCCTTAATCTTGTGTAAAAATTGTGAGTGAGAGAGACTTGTGTTGGAAGATCCATCTTCAAAGAGTGAATGCTTGAGGAACATGCTGGTTGGATCCCTCTGAGAAGTTTTGTGACGTCAAGACTTTGGTTGTAAGCTTACTCTTATTTCATAATTAATGCAATCAATGATGTTTTCCTATGTCTTGTATGTAATGTACTTGATAGCTCATGACTTCTTGACTTTGTGAGTAAATAGATCATTTGTTGTTCCGGTTACGTGCTTTTTTGCATTTCCTTTTCATTGTTTCAAGTTGATCACTCATTAGGAGAAGGAAGCGGAAGCTGGAGTAGCGCAACGGAACTCCATCGACCACTGGTTGAGGTAGGCCTCCAACTATGACTGTTTAAGGAAAGCTATTGCTGATCTGTCCTTTTTTGTGACTAGACCCTCTCTAGGGCTAGAGGGGTTGCCTCTATCCGTAGAGGGAACACTTTCTTGCATCACAGTAGGTAAAAATCTCTCTGATACAGATAATCTTCCATATGCATCTTCCATAGCTAGTAGTTTTGGCCGTTGAATTTTTTGACCCTAAACCTACCATCTTCCGCCATTTCTCCCACTCGAACCAAGAACCCTTCTCTCCTGTGAGTTTATCAGCCAATTAGACCTTCGGCTCTGATACCCGTTGTTAGAAAATTATATATTACGGAGCAATGAAACACATAAAATATTGCAGAAATATAAACAAAGAAAACACATAAAACAAGAGAGACATAGATATACGTGGTTCACCCAGTTTGGGCTATGTCCACAGAGAGACAACCGGTCCTTCCTTTATTATTATCTAGCAAATTGAAGAGATACAACCTATAGCAGATCCACTGTAACACCCTCTTCGCTCTCAATCTCCTCTCTCTTCCTCACTCGGAATCTAGATATCCATAAACACAATACAATTCCCTCATATATAGTGAAGGGTTGCCTTCTAGGGCAAAAAACCATAAATTAAACATAACTTCTACCGTTATATCATTCGCCTAATGAACGACCCATATTGACTAGAAATTACTAGACTTCTATAAGGCAATTTTACATCTATTTTTAGCATCGGGGGCACTACCCCTACCAGGGGACCGCTGGCCCTTGAACCCCCGTGAGGGGGACAAGTATTCACCCATTACATATTTGTACCAAAAACCCAAAAGTTTTTCTGCCTTTCCCTCATAGAGCCTTGCTCTATTTATACTTTTCCTTGGCCCGTGATCTCACCATGGGCCAACTCTATTACTATTTCTTTAAATTATTTGCAGGCAGATTACCATTTGACTCAACCTACTATAGCTCGTGCTCCGCACTTTTCCTGGAGTCTTTTACCATGCTATTACCCAAAATTCTGGGCTTCGCACCCCACACTCATTCTGTGGGGTTTCCGCTACCCAACACATCACATGCCTTACAATATGCTTTTGAGTCTTGATGGAGGATTGACCACCAAAACCCTGTGCATAGAATCTTCTACGCAATTGCTCTCCCTACATAATTTCCTCCCATAGTGCCTCCATGAGTGTCTGAGAGGATGCTGCTTCTTTTGAACTCAGGTACATACAATCGCAATATCTCATCAGTCACCATCTTATACAGATGCCCATCAATGACAGAGAAATCTGCCGCGCGCACCACTGATTCCTTTTTCTGCTGGAGAGTGTATCCTTCTAGTGCAATACCTGTTGTTAAGAAATACACTATATCCTCAAAATGACCATCCACGACGCACACTGCAAATAGCTGTGTGTCAGGAAATCCTTATTCCAAGTTAGTGGGTCCCTCCCCTATTTTGATGTGCGACAGGTGGTCGGGTCCCGCGTTTAGTCATCTAGGCTTCGCAACAACTTCAAAATAATATTTCTGGAACAATAAGAGCCACTTGTATATTCTCCCCCTGAACACAAGCTTATTGACCAGGTACTTCAGCACAGAGTGATCTATATACATCTTAAAATGGCCTCCCAGCAAGTAGTGCCTATGCCTCTGGAGCACATACACCATAGCTAGCCCTTCGCGCTTGGTGGCAGAATAATTCTTATCCTTTTTGGATAATATTTGGGTTGCAAACGTGATATTATGGTCCAAGCCTTCTCCACTAGCCTATGTCAGTACTGCTCCCAGTGCTATACATGACGCATCGAGATGTACATGAAACTCTTTCTTCCAGTTCGGGAAGACTAGAATTGGCATGATGACCATCTTTTCTTTCAATATATCTAGGCTCTCCTTATAGTCATCATTCCAACAAAATGTGACCTCCTTCTTCAACAGTTTCTCCATAGGTGTGGTGATCTGAGCATAGCCTTTGATAAACTTTATGTAATATCCCGTATGTCCCAGGGTAGCACGTAGTTGTTTCACACTCCTCTGCGCATCCAAGTTTAGTATCACTGTGATCTTCACGGGGTCTACCATCAGTCCTTGTCTGCAAACCACATACCCTAACAGGTTCCCAAAAGGAACAAAAAATAGACAGTTCTTGAGATTGAACGCGATCTGGTATCTTCGATAGGTATCTAGCATCAGGCGCAAGCTTGCCACATGGCATTTAACCAGCCCAAATATAGTGCAGCAATCAAAATATACCTCTAGGAACTTATGAATAAATTCCTTGAATGCGTAAATAACTATGCACGAGAATATCGCAGGTGCATTCTTCAATCCAAATGGCATTACAGTGTACTAAATACAACCCTACTCAGTCGTGAAGGTTGTCTTGCTCCTACCCTCCAGCGTGATTTTGATCTGGTGGTACCTAGAGAACCCATCAGTGAACAGAGTTGGGAAAGGATCATGTACACAAGCATCATTAAGCTTTCTGAGATCCATGCATATCCTTATTTCATCCTTCTGCTTCTTTTCCTATACCACCATTGGACTTACCTAGTCAAATTCTTCCATAGGCTCAATGATGCCTGCCGTGAGCATCTTTTCTAGCTCTAAGCAGACCTTTTCCATATATTTCAGATTGAGACGATAAGACCTTTGCTTAACCAACTTCGCATCGGGTTTCAATGTAATCTTCATCATTCCTAGGTCCTTGATTATCCATTTCAGATCCATAAACTTAGTAGGGAATAAATCCTTGTATTCGTGGAGAAATTCAGCGACCTTATCCACCATCATGTCATCCCAGTAGTCTCCAATCTTCACGAATTTGGGTTATGCCTCAGTACCAATGTTTACTTGTTTTGTTTTCAATGGCACGGTTATGTCAGGGTTCTCAATATGCAGTCCTTGAACCTCACAGTGACCTTCTGTTTCTGGAATGTTAATCTTATGTGGATCCTTGTCCTCTTCTTCAGCAGTTACATTATAACATTCTAGCGTGTGACTCAGCTAAGTATTCCATTTAGGCTGAATCAGATCTAAAGGATCCAGCGGTATCCTAAAGATTGATGTCTTCACCTCTTGTAGTGCTTCACCAATACTATCAAACCCATCCTCAAAATTGAATGTTATCATGAATCCCTCGCACAAGATATCCCATTCTCCTATCCTATGGCAGAGCTCAGTTTCTATATACCAGTTCATTGGGACAATATCTAGGGTGTGACAAAAAAAGTGTACCCATTCAGGTTGGGGCTTTTCTCCATAAGCCTGGGTCCATTTGGCCAAATGCGCATGTGGATCATCCTGCCCATCATACTTTTCTGTCATTCGGATATTCGGTTTCCCAAAGCGAGTTCTCATCATTCTCCTACATTCATGCCAATCATCGAAACTTCCCTTGTGTGTACCCCACCATCTTGCGGACATAGCGCGTAGTGCCTAGTCCAATGCCTAGAAGCACCGCTTTTCTGGTAAATCCCTTTCAAATGCATCCAAAAATATATCTACCTCATTTAGGCCATCATAAGTACGTAGATTTCTGACCTCTGAGGACACACAGTGTAGCGATCGAGTCATCATGTTGCAATTCAACATAGTTACTTCATGTAACCGATTCTACCAGTGTTCTAACTCTTCATCGGAGTCTGAAGTGCAGGAAGTCTCACAATCCCATGTAATCCATCCATTCATAGGGGGATTCACCCAATCTTGGTGTCATGTTGTTATCTTATAGATACAGTCCAGATTATCATTACTCTCATAATTGCAGACTGGTTTTGTATAGTGCGATCCTTTAGCAGGATCAAGGGGTATTATTACATGCAATGGTTTCTTCTCAAAGATCAATTTTCAATTCTTCATATTGATTACCCCATTCATATCAGTGGCCCAGTCAATTCCTAGGAGTAGAGGATAGGGATTGTTGGCATCCACTATCTATATTACTTCAAAATAAGCTAGCATGCTCGTTCCCTGTATATCCATGGCCACCCCCTGTAGCCGCCCCATGGGGATGCTATTCCACTGATTGGCCATCCTTAGTTAAATCAGAGACCATTGCAGTGTGGGTGTACCCCCTACAGCCACCCCATGGGGATGATATTTTGCTCATTGGCCATCCTTAGTTGAATCAAAGACCATTACAGCGTGGACATCCCCATTCGTTCCCAAGTTTGCTTCGGTAGGGTTCGCGTCTGAACCCAGGTCCAAAAGAACCTGATCCATTTCATACTCTCCTATCTACGCGGTCAATCTCATCTCTCGTCTTATCCTTGTTTTATGCTTGCCAATATTTCATACTACACGCGTCTCACTCGGCACGATTCCAATGCATCTATTGATGAGCTCTTGTAACCCTTTCACAACCTTACTATCATGCAGTAACTTCATACAAGTCTCAAGGAAAGTTGTGAGCATAGAGGGGTCCATCTTCTGCTCGGGCTTATCCTTGCTTCCTGAGGTGGAGGCCTCGACGAAGCTCTTCTTAGCTACAATGAAGGTTTCACGTGCGCGCTCCAAATCAAACTCATCCTCCTTCGTCGGAGCTTTGCGAACCCATGTACTATCTTCTGGCTATTTCCCCTTGTCATCTCTTGTCGCAATTCCACTTCTGAGCACTATATTTACATTTGGATCCTCTTCGCATGGCTTAGACCTCATCATCTATAGGTTCTGAGTTGGTAGAGGTGGTAGCGCCCCTTTGTCACATATCTTAGCTATCAGCGTATGTTAGTCTTCCATTTCATGATCAAACAATGTGAAATACTTGCACGATGAACACATTGGATTAGTGAAATCATGGGCATAGTGTTCTAGTCCTCCACAATTGTAGCAAATCAACTGTCCCTGACCTCTGTCAAGTTCTCCTCCACCTTGGCCTCGTCCGTGCCCCTGAAATCCTATCTGCGCCATCCCTACACTCTAGTCAAGGGGTCGCGTTTCAGCCTGAACCCTATAGGCGGGAGTTCTATCCATCATTAATTCATAACTCTTGTAAGTACGCTCATCATTCCCTACCGACCTACAAAAGTTGCAGAACAGTTGTTGCAGTGTCTGTACAAACTTCTGTAGCAAGTGACAGTTATCCGTGGCATGTTTTCCGACTACATGACAGATAGCACACCATAATGTAGGCCCCACGCTTAGTCCTACTTGAGCTTCTAGCCTTAAAGGCATTGGTCCCCCACCTACAATATAGTTCGCAAAGACCGGGCAATGGTCTTTGTCATGACCCTGACTCTTGCATTTCAAGAAACATACCTCCACGCGCACCTCTGGTTGAACCATGCTGTATTGCTTTAGACTTTGCATCTCAAGGCATAAATTCTTCAACTGCGCATGGACCTATTGAACTCCTAGATTTGGATCTTGCATCGGAGTTTCATGTAGTCTCATGGCAATCTCCAAGGCCTCCGCCTGAGTGGTTATCTTCTACTACGATAGCGCAACCCTTAAGTGTGGCAGAAGCGAAGAAATAAACCACTAGCGATGTTTTCCATATGTTAGGTTCATGCTGGCTTCACGGGTTGTACATTTCAACCTCTGATCTAGTTCCCAAGGCATCTCACCTGTTTGCATCACGATTTATTAGAATCCAACAATCGACTGTGCCTCATATTTAGGCCTATTGAATTCTCTATTCAGTGCTACCTGGATGTCTGCCACTCCAGATTGGGTTATCATTAGAGTACTTAATATACTAAGTTAGTGCGTGAGCTTGCAGAGCGCTAACCAACGTTGCCTTCCTTATATGATCATCTATAACACCTTGAGCTTCCCATACAACCCTCACAACGAATGAGAATTGGTCCGAGTCTTCATTTCCCAAGCCTTTGAACAAAGGAAGCTTCATTGTATTTGCCATACTAAACTGTGGTGGAGGTGGAGGTGGTACGGGTGAAGTTGGAGGTGATGGTGGTGAAGTTGGACGTGGTGTGGGCGAAGGTGGTATTCACAGGAATCCTTGTCTTATTAACTGAATAGCACTTCTTGGAGAAACCTTCACTATCTCTTCCTCATCAGTTCGTGGAGGTGAAATACACAGACTATACTCTGGACCCTTTTTTCCTTCATTCGTGTAAGTTTTTCCACTTCAAGTAGTCCCGAACATCAAGGTAGCTACATAACCTGTTTTTCACACAATGGCATTTTAATCCAGGTATTCAAATATTTTGCGTACTTACCTCATGGTCCTTTGAAAAAGTGTTGCTCTACCTCACTATAGTTGACTGAGGTATCGACTGTGAATTCAGTCACAAATCCTTCTATGACGTGTTACACTAAAATTTGTCACCATGACTATTTGCAGTCAGTATGGCTCCATCAATAACCATACTGTCCTCCTTGGCAAGTCTTATACCTCTGCTCCTCATGTCAAACTCCAAAAAAGAGAGAAAGCCTTTAAAAATCAATATAACTCTGGTTCCGCACTTTCTCTTACTCTTACCTGCGTGTACGCACCTCAAGTACATAATACCTGCGTACTTGTACGCTTTTTCTGTAAAGGGGTGGGTGCGTACCCCTGTAAAAGTCAAAAGGCGCAAGTTTTACTTCAGAAAACTTACTTGCGGTCGATTCTAGAGCGTTCTAGAAGATGGTTTGACGTGGATTGAGCGCCTCCAGATGGTTCATGCATCCCAATGAAAGAGGAACTTATCCCATGAAGAGGGGAGCTATCCCTTTGAAAGAGGGGCTTATCCCATTGATGGTGGACCTGTTTAACTTCCTCCAAAGCATTATAAATACAGGCATTGGGCCAGAGGGAGGGGAGGTTGAAAGCTGAACATTCCTAAGGGTAGATGCTGCTGAAATTAGGACTCCCTTATAGA
Organism: Pinus tabuliformis; assembly: GCA_031772625.1. NCBI lineage: Eukaryota > Viridiplantae > Streptophyta > Pinopsida > Pinales > Pinaceae > Pinus > Pinus tabuliformis. Next base: position 982,755,345 of record CM062816.1, on the reverse strand, counting down.
GCTTGAGAGGAGAGATTCCAATCCTTTCTTAGCTTCATTTGGAAGTGGGTGAGCTGATCAAAGTAGAGGAGAGCTCTTGCTGGACCCTGGGAGGGACCTGCACAACACCAAGGCACTGTTTGTAAGGTTTCTTTTATTTCCAATTAATACAATTAAGTTCATTTTTCTCAACAAGTTGTTATATATAATTTGTTTCATAAACTCCTTGGTCTTTATGATGAATATGTTTTATTATATGAGTTATTCAGGTGCTATGTAATCGTTTGCTTTTAGTGAATGCAGGCTTCAAGGAGAAGGAGCTCATTTGGATCGAAGAAGCTTGGCTACTACAAAAAATGTTGGACTAAAGGTAAGCCTTAAACACCTGGTTTCTTTTATTTTAAATGCATATTTAGGGAAAGATAGTGCTTGATTGTTTTGTTTGTCACTAGAAAATCCTTGTTTTCTAGGGAGGTCGGTTTTGTCCGCAAAATTGACTTTTTCTGCATGACAAAATGGCGACTCCGCTGGGGACTCCATGGATTTGATTGATACTTTGATTTGAGAAACGTTGATTTGTTTTTGTTTTTGACTTGATGATTGTGGGATTGGGTGAATTTAGTTAATTTTGAGTTAGTTTTCATTTTTCATAGTTTTGGGAGAGGTACGCACCCTCTGATTTAAGCACAGTGCGTACCTGTACGCACTTTTTCTTTGTGCACAGAGAGTGGACGCACCTGTGTAAACAGGTTACCTGCGTACTCTGTCAAAAATTTGAAAAATTTTAAATTTTTCTCTTTTTTATCAGTTTAGGATTTGTTTATAGGTTTTAGCCATTGCCCAGACCTGCTTGTTCCCTGTCAAAAAACTTTCCTTGGTTAATTTCATTGGCATTCCTGCTCTAAGCTTTTATCAATTGGGTGTTTTGAGTCTCTTTCTTGAGAAATTCTTGATTTGTTTTCCTTTGGTCATTACTTGGAGGTTTCTCTCAGTATTTTCACAATTTTGCATCTTTTTGCTTTTGTTTTTGCAAAAAAAATTCCCCCCCATTCGTCGGGGGGGGGGGCTAAATTGTGTATGAGTGTTAATCGCCTTTGAGTGTTTTTATTTTTTGATCTTTGGAAATCTCACCCAATTTTCTCGACTTGCACTTGATTGGTTCTTAGATTACATTAGAATCGTCTTGTATTTGAGAATTCTCTTGCATAGATCACATTTGCATAATTAGAATTCTCATTTTCAGAATATGAATGAAAAATGTGCATAGATTACATTTGCATACTTTTCAAGTGAATTGTGCATAGATTACAATTGCATAGTTTATATTATGAAAAATCAATCGTAGATTTAGATCAGTTTTCTTTGATTTGAATTTACACAAAAATAAAAAAATAAAAAAAAAGAACTATTTTGGAATTGATTTGCATTAGTTTTTCTTGATGAAATTAGTGCATTAGAGAATTTGTTATATTTTCTCTTAGTGATCAATTTTTTGCATTGTTGGAAGTGAATGGAAACTCTCTCCTTACTTTAGTTAGGATTCATCGAATTGAAAGGATTACATTATCATATTCGATTGCATTCAGTTTTGAGTCGGGTCATAACACCATTGGTTTCGTATCCATTTACCCTTTTGAGTAATAACAACCTAAATAACACAACGCTTAATTAAAATTCATCTAGTAATTTTTACATTTCTAGGGCTCTGATACACCAACATAGCTTAGGCTAGTGTCTTGGAGTAGGGAGTAATTAACTCTCCAAGACAGTAAAACAAACAAGTAGCTGTATCTTGCGGTAGGAAGAAATCCAATTGTTGCATTTATACTCTGGGAAAGCTCCTCTTAAAGGAGAAGCACGAGATCGTGTCTGAACCAGTGTGGGAATCAATCCTTCCTCATTGGGAACGACACCAGATATTCACGTATTTAAAACAGTAAACCTCGGATTAACCATTGTTGAGGAGCCTGGGGTCACTTGTTGGTAAACCTTGGATTATGTCAAGGAGCCTTCAAGGGGATTGAGCTTGCTACTCTGCCCTTGCGTGCGTATCGGATCGTAGACTGTTCCCCCAGGTATATTTGTTTCAGTTGGTAACCTCAGTGGCTATACTCTTTAGGATTCTTCCTAAGGTGACAGTGGTGGGAAGATCCCACTGTACCTGGAGTAGACGTCGGCTAGACTCACTTGGATTTTCTGGGGGGTTCACTTCACTCGAGACGGTTAAAGTGGAGGAACTTGGTCCAGTCTATTCATTAAGCAGGTTGCCGGGGTAACTGTTCCAACCGCCATTTCTGTATTGAACTCTGCGACGTTGGATTTCATCACCAACTAGTGTTTTCGGTACGGAAAGTTACTGTTTGTGTGTGGTTTGACTCCTAGATTTGATAGTGCATGTTAATTTGTTTGTTTTTACTTTTAGAGACCATAGGTGTGAATTGTGAATTTTAATTGTTAGGTGTGAATTGTGAATTGTTAATTTTAGTTTTAAATTGTTAATAAAATTCACTGAAGTTGGATATAATGGCAAATGTTCCGGAATTTACCGACCAAGGAACCCCTCTTAACGAGGATCCTAGTACTTTTCCTTTCTTTGGAAATGTTGGTCCTCCTTATATGGCTACTTTGTCATTACCTGGATTTACAATAGGTTTACCGATATGGTTATTTTCAACTTCGTTGACCCCAAATACTCCAATTGTTCCACCTCAACCAAATGCTTCACCTCAACAGAGTTCACCATCTCAACATCACCAACCTTCTGTTGACCCTTTACCTTCTTCGCCTAATTTTTCTTCCTCCATTTGTTCCTCTTCGCTTGGTAAAATCCTTGATGCTTGTAACCAGGTGGCTAAGAAGAAGAAGAAAGGAAGAAGAAGAAGAAGAAGAAGAAGCAAGATAAGAAAGAAGTCAACCAACCAACCACGACTGTAAGTGTTAGTTTTGTTGAGGAAAACTCCGACATGCATCGTAAACCCAAACACCCTTGCAGGCTTTGTAAGGGTGACCACTTCCTTATTAATTGTCCTGGTATTCCAAAGGTCTTGGAAGTATGGTCAGAAAAATCTCATCAACTTTCCATTGATCCATCAACCAGTGATAGTCAGGTTCCTGGGAAAAAGGGTAAAGTTAGGTTTCCTTGTAAGTTATGCAAAGGGAGTCATCAAACTCACATTTGCCCTCACATGGATGAAGCCTCAAAATTGTTGGAAAACCTTACTGTTCCACAGCAAGAATTTCCAACTGGTTACCGTAAACTTTCTCCCAACCTACCGTCAACTGACAGAGTGGTTGATCTAATTTCAAGTACAGTTGATCACACTCTTCCATCGGAGAGTGAAACTCATGTCACTCAGGTTGATGATCCATTAGTTGATCAAGTGGTTGATTCAATTTCACTTTCGGTCGATCCCACTTTCCCTTTAAAAAGTGAACTTCATACCGCTCAGGTTCTTTTTGTTACATCAGATTCTTCTATGCCGAGGGGCATTTCACCTATTTCTACAGAACCCCCTCCAATTACTGAGGTCTTTTCCTTTGATTGGAATAGACTGACAGAACCTCGTCTTCCTTCCTCCATCCCTTTCCAAATCATTGTCAAGGCTGGTGGTAGGGACATACATCGTACTCAGGTAGATGAAGGTGCTTCTGTTAGTATTTTATCCTCAACTATTTGGAAAGCTTTGGGTTCCCCTCAGCTTGCGCCTATTACGCAGAATCTGAAAGCTTTTAACAGAACCATTAGTGAACCTTTAGGGATCCTTCCTAAGTTTTCTATTAGCTTGGAAGGTAAAACTGTCTGTATTGATCTTATGGTAGTTCGAGGTCCCTTGGATTTCAATTTACTCCTTGGGTGAGACTATGTTTATGCAATGAAAGATGTCGTATCGACACTCTTTGGCGTGATGTCTTTCCCTCACAATGGCAGTATTGTGACTGTAGACCAGCTTTCGTTCCCTAGTCTTATTTCAACTACCAATAATATGACACCCCTAAATGTTCCTGATTCTAAAGTGGTATCTACCCTGCCACGGGTTAATTATGTGGCAACTGGTCCCATGTTTTCAGTTACCGATGTAAGTGAGCCTCTCACTGTTTGCTCATCTTCCTTTGATTTAGATCCGGTAATTGACATGGAAAAATCTATGGGATTTTTTGAACGTGATGTTCTTATCCCTTTTGAGTCCCTTGACATGTGTTCCTTCCAGAGAAGTATTCTTCCTTCTGATGAAGACCTCTTGGAAGCCATGATCAAGGTGTGTCCATTGACATGTCTTTCTTCCAGTTGGAAGCCATGATCAGTTGTGAGGAAAGTTCCTTTTACTGTGTCAACCTCGTTAAAAAATGAATTAGTGTGTGCGAGGATAGTTTGTTCCCGTCTCAACCTCTTTAAAAAACGAAACTGGATGTTATGAGGAAGGTTCTTTTCCTGTGTCAACCTCGTTAAAAAATGAATCATTTGTACGAGGAAAGTTCCTTTTACTGTGTCAACCTTGTTAAAAAATGAATCAGTTGGTCAAAGGATAGTTCTTTTTACTGAGTCAAACTCGTTAAAAAATGAATCAGGGGTGAGGATAGTTTGTTCCCGTCTCAACCTCGTTAAAAAATGAAACTAGATGCTGTGAGGAAACTTTTTTCCCGTATCAACCTCGTTAAAAAATGAAACAGGTTGTCATGAGGACAGTTCTTTTTACTGAGTGAACCTCCTTAAAAAATGAATCAGGTAGATTTTTAGGTTATATAGGTAGATTGTAGAAAGTAGGATTTCGAGGAAAGTTCCTTTTACTGTGTCGACCTCATTAAAAAATGAATCAGTGAGTCATGAGCATAGTTCCTTATCTTGTGTCAAGCTCGTTTAAAAAAATGAAACAAGGGTTTTGAGGACAGTTCTTTTCCTGTGTCAACCTCGTTAAAAAATGAATCAGGTATGAGGATAGTTCTTTTCTTGTGTCAACCTCCTTAAAAATGAAACAACTCCCTTTTCAAGGTAAATATTGAAAGTAAACCTTCATTCCATCCACCTGGTTGAATGCAATAAAGCCTGGGGGGCATGTACCTCTCTTTGCATCATTATCCTGGGGGCATGCGAACTTCTTGAGCATAGTTCCTTATCTTGTGTCAAGCTCGTTTAAAAAATGAAACAAGGAGTTATGAGCATAGTTCCTTGTCTTGTGTCAAGCTCGTTAAAAAATGAATCAAGGATTTTAGAGCATAGTTCCTTGTCTTGTTTCAAGCTCGTTAAAAAATGAATTAAGGATTTTTAGATTATAGTTCCTTGTTAGGTAGCTTGTAGAGAGTAGTTATGAGCCTAGTTCCTTGTCTTGTGTCAAGCTCGTTAAAAAATGAAACAACTCCCTTTTCAAGTCGAATCTTTACAAGATCTTGAAAGTAAACCTTCATTCCATCCACCTCGTTGAATGCAATGAAGCTTGGGGGGCATGTACCTCATTTTGCGTCATTATGCTGGGGGCATGCGAACTTATAACAAGCATAGTTTTTCATTTCAATCTTGCATAAACATGAAACCGAATCCGAGCATAGTTCTTTTCCTGTGTCAAGCTCGTTAAAAAATGAAACAAATCCTCCTCTAATTGAGTCGACAGTTTGACTAGATCTCATAAATGTTAAGTTGTATATTTAGGTTAGTTATTTCAGTTTTTTGCATAATTTTCTTACAGTTTTAGGTCGAGTCTTTCAAATGATCTCGTAACTAAACCTTCATTCCATCCAGCTATTGATTAATGTACTTAGTTGAATGAAATGAAGCTGGGGGGGGGCATGCGCTCTAGCAGTTATGCTTAGGGTGTTGGCATTATGATTCAAGTGTTGTCCTTGATGGCAACTCACTCAGAGGTTGGTACAGGTGTTCAGAGGTTGGTACAGGTGATGGCAACTTAATCAGAAGACAGATCTTAGTACAGCATGCCAAGGAAGTTCATATACGCAGGTTCGTTAAGCTCAAGTCGCGTGTACACGCTAGTTGGATTCAGAAAAAGCGCGTGTATGTGGAAAAGTACCTTTTGGTCCATGGTGGTTAGTCCTTGGAAGTTGTGCCTATGATTTCGGACCATTGTGTCTCGACGGGCGTGTCGATCCCTAGTTTTGAAGTTGATGGTATTGTGTTACTATGGTTTTGGCTCTTGGTATTGAGCAAGGCCTAAGGCTATATAAGGAGAAGAAGATCATTAGGCAAACACATCTTTCGACAAGGCTTGAATATCTAAGAGAGAAAGAGATCTGATATGCAGGTGCTGGGTTGCTTGATCTAAGCCAAGGAGAGATCACATCGGTTGATGGAAGACTAGATCTAAGGATAGATCGGGATCTAATGGTTTGAAATGCACTATCATGATATGGGTGATTATGCGTATTTCTAGATCTGCATATTGTCGCAATGTTATGTTCTGGGTCTAACTGATGTCTGGTACAGCTGCAAATTGAGAAAATTTATTTTTAGATCTGTACGCAGGTTGGCTTCGGCAAAAGCGCGTGTATACGCGGGTTTTGCTCATTGAAGTAGCGTATATATTTTGAAGCTTGATTTTGGGTTTACAGTGGGGTCTGACTGTTATTGCAGAGTTCTGTAGTCTGCTCTGTGTTCTGGTAACTGGTGATTGACAGGGTTCAGTGGTTCAGTGATTCAAAGTTTGGTTGTTTTATGCTTCAATGATCTGTTGTGAAAATTGAATGAATTGGGGTCTACAGATTGTAATGTTGTACTTCAGGAATATCCAGTCTGAAAATGTATGAAAGGTGGTACCTGAAGGAAAGAAGATTGTAGGTCAGCACCTACGTACTAGTATCTTGGCTAGTACAAGAGCAAAGGGGGTTGGAGCTCCCTTCCAAGGAATTTTGGAGAACGAGAGAAGGTTGTAGCCTTCTGCAGGTTGTAGCCTGCGTACTGATATAAGGCTGCACCAGTACAAAAGATTGTAAACTGAAGTTTCATATTAAAGAAAGATAGAGACAACTTGCAGCAGGTGGTTTTCACCCACATTGGGTTTCCACCTTACATCTTGGTGTTCATGTGTGTGGCTTTTGATCTATTCTGTTATACTGCACCTGTTTACTATTAATGTGGTGAATAATGTCCTGATGAACTTAACTGAAGAATAAGCTAACTAAATTATGAGTTTTCTTCTTATACGCTGTTTTGTTTAGTCATAGTGGCGTGTACACGCTGGTTCACCTAACTGAAGTAGCGTATATGTTTCTGAGCATTGAAAAAGTTTGATTGATCTGATAATACTGATTCACCCCCCCTCTCAGTATTATTTCCAACAATTGGTATCAGAGCAGGTCCTTCAGAGAAGCTTGATCGCTTGAAGGTAGATCATTCATCATGAGCAACTACGAGAAAGAAGCATCAATCAGGCCACCGATTTTTGATGGGACAAATTTCAATTATTGGAAGGTAAGAGTTACTGCATATCTTCAATCTCTTGGTACAGAAGTTTGGAATATTGTAGAAACAGGCTATGCTTTTCCTTCAGCTACTCCTACAGATCCAGCTGAGAAAAAGCAGTATGAAACAAATGCAAAAGCAGTCAGTACTCTATTAGGAAGTATATCCCAAACAGAATTCATGAAGGTCATGCACTTCAAATCAGCAAAAGAGATATGGGACAAAATGATCACTAGCTATGAAGGAGATGAACAGGTAAAGCAAGCTAAACTTCAAACTCTCAGGATTCAATATGAGACTCTCAAGATGTATAATGATGAAAGTGTGGCTAATTATTTTCTTCGGGTAGATGAGATTGTTAATTGCATGAAAAATTTGGGTGAAGAAATAAAAGAGACTATAGTAGTTCAAAAGATTCTAAGATCATTATCCCCCAAGTTTGAATCTAAAGTATCTGCAATAGAAGAAAAAGAAAATCTCCGTGTTCTCACTATGTCTCAGCTACATGGAATTCTAACTGCTTATGAAATGAGAAAGGGAGGTCCATCTGACAGAAGGGAAGCTGCTTTTAAGGCATCAGGAAAAGAAGATTACTATGAAGCAAGCCATGTTCCAGAAGAAGAGGAAGAAGAATCAAATTTTGTCAGAAATCTTCAAAGGGGTTCTGGAAGGTTCAGAGGTAAGCTACCTTTCAAATGCTTTGCTTGTGGAAGAGTAGGTCATTATGCTGCAAAATGTCCTTATAAGGATAAAGGAAAAGAACCTGCTAGATGGAACAAGAAACAAAGTGCAAATAAGAAAAGCTACTACACCCATGAAGATAGTGATGGCTTATCAAACAGTGATGAAGATGAACAAGGTAATAAATATAAGCTGTTAATGGCATTTGAAGATGATGATTATGAGGATGCTGTAGATGTGGATAATCTCTATAATGAAATTACTAGACTCAAGAGATGCATAGAAGAAAAGAGTGTGATCATTGATACTTTGCAATTTCAAATTGATGAAAAGGAAAAACATCTTGAAAAACTAGAAGGTGAAATTGTTGGTCTCAGAAAAGAAATTGAGAAAACAAAAACTATTAATCTTAAGTTTGTCAAAGGATCTGAAACTTTGGATGAGATTATCAATGTGCAGCGGTCTCCTCTAAACAAGACAGGTTTGGGCTATAATGGAGAAACCTCTCAAGCATCCACCTCAAAAAGTTATCTTGATGCAGCAAGAAGAAATGAGCAGAAGAACAATGAAGATAATCAGGTAAAGCAGGGACGAATTACAAACAGAAACTATCAGGGACAATCCTTCTTAAGGGTGAACAAAAGCTACAACCAACCACAGGTAAAATCCTCTCAGTTTGGCTCAAGAATAGATGAAAATAGAAATTACAATCAGTTGGCTGGTAGATTCAATAACCGCAGAAGCTTCTTCAATGGACAATGCTTTTCTTGCCATAACTTTGGTCACAAAGCAGCTCAGTGTGTTGCATATAAAACAATCATGACTAGGGAAGCTCAAAAACAAAGAAGTATGACAGGGATTACAAAGAGGACCTATAACAACTTTTCGGTTCTTGAAAATGAAGTTGAATGTTCTATTTGCAATAATTTTGGTCATAAAGACTCTGAATGCAGGAGCAGGTTTCAGGAGAAAAAGGAACAAGCCACGAGCACCAAAAAATGGAGAATAAAGGAACCTCAGACAGAAAGATGTGGGATAGCTTTTTATGCAGAAGGACAGGAAAATCTATGGTACATTGACAGTGGATGTTCGAAACATATGACAGGTGATAAAGAAAAACTTGAATCTTATTCTACTTTAGAAAAGGGAAAGAAAGTATCTTTTGGAAATGATACTCCTGCAACTATAAAAGGAAAAGGTATTGCTCCTTTGAAAGAAAAGGTCAAGGCTGGAAATGTTTTGTATGTTGATGGATTGAAGCATAATCTACTAAGTGTCAGCCAGATGTGTGATCAAAAAACCGAGGTTATTTTCAGATCGAATGGATGTCTTGTTCGTGATCTTGATACAGGTAAAACAGTTCTCAAAGGCAAAAGAACTCCAAATAATCTGTACATATTTGAAGAAGGACAACAACAATGCTATCTTAGCAAGGATGAAGAGCACTGGTTATGGCATCGAAGGTTGGGACATCTAAGCTTCTCACAAATAAGGAAAGCATGCAAATATCAGGCAGTTCGCGATCTTCCAGATATCAAAATTCCAGACAACACCATATGCAAATCTTGTCAGTTTGGAAAGCAAACCAGAACTAACTTTCCAGAGAAGGAAGGATCAGCTAGCTTGCCTCTTGAGCTAGTCCATACAGATGTATGTGGTCCATTTAGGAAAAGGACACCTCGAGGAGAAGAATATCTGATATTATTCATTGATGATTTCTCAAGGTTTGTTTGGTTAGGGCTTATGAAGCACAAAGATGAAGCATTCGAAAAATTCAAATCCTTCAAAGCATTGGCTGAAAATGAATCAGGACACAAAATTAAGTGCCTCAGATCTGACAGAGGTGGGGAGTTCACATCAAATGAATTTTTCGATTTCTGCGATGAACATGGGATAAGAAGAGAATTCTCTACAGCTAGAACTCCTCAGCAAAATGGGGTTGTGGAAAGAATGAACAGAACTATCCAACAAATGGCTCGTGCTATGCTCGATGAATCAGGTACTCCTGCAACCTTCTGGGGTGAAGCTGCACATGCTGCTGTTATTATTCTTAACAAAACAAATGTCCGAGTAAACAGCACTCAAACACCTCATGAGCTTTGGAGTGGTAAAACTCCTTCCGTGAAGCATTTCAAAATCTTCGGGAGCAAATGTTATATTAAGAATACTGATGAGCAACTTGGCAAACTTGAACCTAGAGCAGATGAGGGCATTCTTCTTGGTTATTCTCCACATAGCAAAGCATACAAGTGCTACAATAAAAGACTTGGCAGAATTGTTGACAGTATTGATATAGTGGTTGATGAGAAGGGATATATTCCTAGGCAAGTTCATCATGAAGACATTGAAGAAGATGAAGGTTACTCTCAAAGGCGAAATGATGTAGAAGAAGAACCTCAAGAAGAAGAAGAATCTCAAGAAGAACCAGAGGAGCAGACAAGAATAGAAGAGAAGACTCCATCCAGATATGTCCAAAAGAATCATCCAGAAACTCAGATTGTGGGGCAAAAAGAAGCAGGAGTACAAACAAGAAGGACACTTGCAGAAGCTTCAAGCTACTTGGCACTACTCTCCTCCACTGAACCACAAAATGTGAAAGAGGCATGCAAAGATGAATGTTGGGTCAAAGAAATGGATGAAGAACTTGAGCAAATCGAAAAGAACAACACTTGGGAATTAGTTCCTAGACCAAAAGATAAGAATGTAATAGGAACAAAATGGGTCTTCAAGAATAAATTAAATGAAAATGGAGAAGTAATTAGAAACAAGGCCAGACTTGTTTGTAAAGGGTATGCACAGCAAGAAGGAATAGATTTTGAAGAGACCTTTGCTCCTGTGGCAAGACTAGAGGCCATCCGAATGTTCCTTGCTCTCTCAAGCTTTCAAAACTTCAAGGTATTTCAAATGGACGTGAAATCAGCCTTCCTGAATGGAGACTTAGAAGAAGAAGTATATATTGAGCAGCCAGATGGCTTCATTCTTGGGAATGATCCAAACCTTGTATGCAGATTGAAAAAGGCACTCTATGGACTCAAACAAGCTCCAAGGGCTTGGTATTATCGGTTGGACAAATATCTTCACCAACAAGGCTTTTCAAAAGGATCAGCAGATAGCAATCTCTATATAAAAGTTGAAAATAACAAATTGCTAATTCTTGTTGTTTATGTAGATGATATTATTTTTGGCAGCAATGAAGAGACTATGAGTCAAAACTTTGCCTTGGTTATGCAGAAAGAATTCGAAATGTCACTTCTTGGAGAATTGACATATTTTCTTGGATTGCAAATCCAACAAAATGAAGGAGGTATCTTCTTGTCTCAAACCAAATACCTCAAACAGATCTTGAAGAAGTATGGCATGGAAGAGTCAAAGCCAGTTTGTACACCCATGGTTACAGGATGCAGCCTCAGTGCTAATGATGAATCAGCAGCAGTTCACCAACCCACTTATAGATCCATGATTGGGAGTTTGCTTTATTTGACAGGTACTCGACCAGATATTACACATGCTGTAGGAATGGTTGGAAGATTTCAAGCCAACCCAAAGGAAACTCATCTTCAGGCAGTCAAAAGAATCTTCAAATATCTTCAAGGGACCCAAAACTATGGCTTATGGTATCCTAGAAATACAGATCTCACTCTTCATGCTTACACAGATGCAGATTGGGCTGGAAGTGTGGATGATAGGAAAAGCACAAGTGGTGGTGCTTTCTTCATGGGTTCCAGATTAGTATCTTGGTTCAGCAAGAAACAGAGTTCGATTGCCTTATCTACAGCTGAAGCAGAATATGTGGCTGCGGCATCTTGTTGCACACAACTTCTTTGGATGATGCAGACCTTGCAGGACTTTCAAATCACTTGCACTCCACCAGTTTCTATCTTATGTGATAATACTAGTGCAATCAGCATTTCAAAGAATCCAGTCATGCACTCAAAGACCAAGCACATACCAATCAAGTACCATTTTCTCCGGGAACAAGTGCTTGAGCAGAAGGTCAAGTTGGAGTATGTTCCTTCTAAGGAACAAGTTGCTGATATTCTCACAAAACCACTGCCCAGGGAAACTTTTGAACATCTCAGACAAAAGCTGGGAGTAGTTGATGCTTCATCCTGCTGTTGAAGCTTGTCTGTTCTACAGAAAAGTTGGTATACGCAAGTTACGTAAGGTATATATGCGTATACACGCGGATTTATGATGGGAAAGTCGCGTGTAAGGTGTACGCTTGTTGCAGGATTATATCCGCGTACATACGCTGTTTCATGCAGGAGAAATCGCGTATATGAAGTTCTGAACAGCAAGGGCAAACTCTGGAGTTCTGAACAGCAATGGGTATGTCAGAATTCTTCAGGCACGGTTTCAGGGGGTGCAGCAGGCACAGGTTCAGGGGGAGCAGCTTAAAAGTCTCATAAAGCATTGTTGGCATTCAAATGTTTTGGTTGTTGATTTCAGGAAAAGGAGCTCAGAAAGAAATCCCGGTTGCTGATCTAAAAAGATGTTTATCATATGCTGCTGGTGACTTTCATAAGTCTTGGTCTAGATCTGTTGTCTCTATGTCATGTATCTCTCTTGCGATGTCTCTTTTATGGTGTCAAGGTCATGTAACGGCCTATGTTGGTTTCCCCACTATGCCTGGGATGAATGCTGTAATATAATTGGTTGTTTCTGTTATGTCCCCTCTTGGTAGGGAGTCTGGATGTATGTATTGAGTCTTTTGGTGATAGGAAGGTCCCTTATGGTGTATAAGTCTTGGTTCTTGTTGAAGAACATCTTTTGCAGATCTGGCCTACTTTCAGGGGGAGCATGAGTCAGCCAAGCAGAGGTATCAGCATGTCCTCAGGGGGAGCACAGCCCTTTGCCCTTGATGTCAAAGGGGGAGAGTGACTTGGTGTGGTGGTTGCCATCAAGTCCAAAGGGGGAGATTGTTGGCATTATGATTCAAGTGTTGTCCTTGATGGCAACTCACTCAGAGGTTGGTACAGGTGTTCAGAGGTTGGTACAGGTGATGGCAACTTAATCAGAAGATAGATCTTAGTACAGCATGCCAAGGAAGTTCATATACGCAGGTTCGTTAAGCTCAAGTCGCGTGTACACGCTAGTTGGATTCAGAAAAAGCGCGTGTATGTGGAAAAGTACCTTTTGGTCCATGGTGGTTAGTCCTTGGAAGTTGTGCCTATGATTTCGGACCATTGTGTCTCGACGGGCGTGTCGATCCCTAGTTTTGAAGTTGATGGTATTGTGTTACTATGGTTTTGGCTCTTGGTATTGAGCAAGGCCTAAGGCTATATAAGGAGAAGAAGATCATTAGGCAAACACATCTTTCGACAAGGCTTGAATATCTAAGAGAGAAAGAGATCTGATATGCAGGTGCTGGGTTGCTTGATCTAAGCCAAGGAGAGATCACATCGGTTGATGGAAGACTAGATCTAAGGATAGATCGGGATCTAATGGTTTGAAATGCACTATCATGATATGGGTGATTATGCGTATTTCTAGATCTGCATATTGTCGCAATGTTATGTTCTGGGTCTAACTGATGTCTGGTACAGCTGCAAATTGAGAAAATTTATTTTTAGATCTGTACGCAGGTTGGCTTCGGCAAAAGCGCGTGTATACGCGGGTTTTGCTCATTGAAGTAGCGTATATATTTTGAAGCTTGATTTTGGGTTTACAGTGGGGTCTGACTGTTATTGCAGAGTTCTGTAGTTTGCTCTGTGTTCTGGTAACTGGTGATTGACAGGGTTCAGTGGTTCAGTGATTCAAAGTTTGGTTGTTTTATGCTTCAATGATCTGTTGTGAAAATTGAATGAATTGGGGTCTACAGATTGTAATGTTGTACTTCAGGAATATCCAGTCTGAAAATGTATGAAAGGTGGTACCTGAAGGAAAGAAGATTGTAGGTCAGCACCTACGTACTAGTATCTTGGCTAGTACAAGAGCAAAGGGGGTTGGAGCTCCCTTCCAAGGAAGTTTGGAGAACGAGAGAAGGTTGTAGCCTTCTGCAGGTTGTAGCCTGCGTACTGGTATAAGGCTGCACCAATACAAAAGATTGTAAACTGAAGTTTCATATTAAAGAAAGATAGAGACAACTTGCAGCAGGTGGTTTTCACCCACATTGGGTTTCCACCTTACATCTTGGTGTTCATGTGTGTGGCTTTTGATCTATTCTGTTATACTGCACCTGTTTACTATTAATGTGGTGAATAATGTCCTGATGAACTTAACTGAAGAATAAGCTAACTAAATTATGAGTTTTCTTCTTATACGCTGTTTTGTTTAGTCATAGTGGCGTGTACACGCTGGTTCACCTAACTGAAGTAGCGTATATGTTTCTGAGCATTGAAAAAGTTTGATTGATCTTATAATACTGATTCACCCCCCCTCTCAGTATTATTTCCAACATAGGGGGCATCAAGCACAGTTTTATCTATGTTTCAAGCTTGTGTAAAAATGAAACTATTTTCAAGCATAGTTTTATCTCTGTTTCAAGCTTATGTAAAAATGAAACTATTTTCAAGCACAGTTTCCTCTCCGTTTCAAGCTTGCGTAAAAATGAAACTACTTTGAAGCATAGTTTTTCTCTGTTTCAAGATTTTGTAAAAATGAAACCTATCTCGAGTCAATTTCAGTTATTTTCAAGACTCGTTAAACTCATGAAAATCCCGAGATTATTTTGCTATTTTTCATTCTCGTAAAACAAATGAAAATGCCGAGTTCTTTCCATCTTTTCCTGCTCGTAAATTGAATTGAAAGTCGGCCATATGAGTACATTTTTATCATTTTTTCAAACTCGTTAAAACTTACGAAAAATTGAAAACCATGAGTACATTTTTATCATTTTTTCGAACTCGTTAAAACTTATGAAAAAGTGAAACCTTAGAGTCACCTTTAAGCTCTTTTCTGACTCCTAAAACATGAAAAGATCGCCAAGTTTTTCTTTTAAACTCGTTAAAATAGAATTAAAAGACGGTCTACTTACAGCTCTTTTCCGACCGTAAAAACACGAAAAGATTACCGGATTTTTGTCGTTTCAAATTCGATATTGGTTATAAAACGACGTGTCGTTGATCACTTTTTTACTTTTTCGGATCAATGACACTAATAACGAAAAGTACTCCTTGGTCGTAAAGATCAAGCGGTTCTCTCAAGTATTATTTTATACTTTCTCGGGCTTGGGAGACACAAATTTATGAAAAAGGTCAACCCTGGAGTCTTCTTAAGTTTTTCAGACTCTCTAAAATTGAAAAACGCCGAGTTTCTCCTATACTGGACTCGTTAAAATTTCACAGTAAAGGGCCTGTTCAATTACAAACAGGAACAGACCACTCCTTCTTAGGGTTCGAATCTAAACTAAGTTGGACTCATCCGAAGGATGAACTTATAATCAAGCAAATGTTATCCTCCTCAAGCTTGTAAAAAATAAAGAGGTACTTGCCAGAAATGGTGGGGGAAAAGAGAGGAAAATGAGCCTATTTGTTATACTTTATCTCGAAAAAACCTTATCACCACTCTTGAACATGACACTTTTCATTCACCTGGGTTGGGAAATCCTTTGCCTAACAGTTGATCAAACCACATTGAAATTCTTCAGCCGGTTTCTGGGTATTAACTTTGGGTCAATTGTCACCAAACCATCTATTGTGTCGTTATGTGTTCAAGAGGTCACTGCAAATAAACCATTCATCTGCAAAATACCTGTCATCCATCTTGACCATCCCTGAGTCAGTCCTTACAACTACATTTCTTCAACTTGATTTATGATTTCGTGTTGTGGGCTTGCCTACGACGGATCGCTTTCTATCGACATCAGCACATTATCTAGAAAGATGATCTAGAAATCGTCAGTACCTTGAGATCTGCATGCCTCAATGGCAGGTTTCTCGCCTTTGACGACATTTTACATCATTGACTTTCGATCAAAGGATTCCGTGACATGTTCGACATCAACACATTCATTCACATCTCACAGATTGTACTGGGTACTTTGAGAGCCATTGACATCACTGGTGGTTTCTCTCACACTTGTTAACAGTTTACATCATTAACTGGTAATCAAGTGGTTTCTACCATGTTCGACATCAACTCATTTATTCGCATGGATAGAATCGTACTATTTTGGGAAGCAGAAATGAAGACCCTGGATCTAGTTTCCGCCATCGAGGCTGCGAGGAGTTTTGTATTCATTATATAGTAGACTAATCATAAACTGATGGTTGCATCCATACTGTGTCTACATATGTCTATGATTATGATGTATTGCAAAATCATTCCTATATCAGAGCAATAGTTAGTTTGTTAGTTAAGTTTTTGATCTGAGTATGGGAATGCCTACCTCAGCGATGATATGATCTCATATATGTATTTTGTGTTGAATATTTGTAGGTTCCGACTGGGCTCTCCACAAGATAATCCTCGAAATGATAAAGTGCTTCACCCTTCCTAGATGATATAAAACCCTAATCTACTACAGACCACGCACTTTAGGGGGCAATCTGTTACACTAAAATTTGTCACCATGACTATTTGCAGTCAGTATGGCTCCATCAATAACCATACTATCCTCCTTGGCAAGTCTTATACCTCTGCTCCTCATGTCAAACTCCAAAAAAGAGAGAAAGCCTTTAAAAATCAATATAACTCTGGTTCTACACTTTCTCTTACTCTTACCTGCGTGTACGCACCTCAAGTACATAATACCTGTGTACTTGTACACTCTGTCTGTAAAGGGGTGGGTGCGTACCCCTGTAAAAGTCAAAAAGTGCAAGTTTTACTTCAAAAAACTTACTTGCGGTCGATTCTAGAGCGTTCTAGAAGATGGTTTGACGTGGATTGAGCGCCTCCAGATGGTTCATGCATCCCAATGAAAGAGGAACTTATCCCATGAAGAGGGGAGCTATCCCTTTGAAAGAGGGGCTTATCCCATTGATGGTGGACTTGTTTAACTTCCTCCAAAGCATTATAAATACAGGCATTGGGCCAGAGGGAGGGGAGGTTGAAAGCTGAACATTCCTAAGGGTAGATGCTACTGAAATTAGGACTCCCTTATAGAACTTGAGAGGAGAGATTCCAATCCTTTTCTTAGCTTCATTTGGAAGTGGGTGAGCTGATCAAAGTAGAGGAGAACTCTTGTTGGACCCTGGGAGGGACCTGCACAACACCAAGGCACTGGTTATAAGGTTTCTTTTGTTTCCAATTAATACAATTAAGTTCATTTTTCTCAACAAGTTATTATATATAATTTGTTTCATAAACTCCTTGGTCTTTATGATGAATATGTTTTATTATATGAGTTATTCAGGTGCTATGTAATCGTTTGCTTGTTAGTGAATGCAGGCTTCAAGGAGAAGGAGCTCATCTGGATCAAAGAGGCTTGGCTGCTACAAACAGTGTTGGACTAAAGGTAAGCCTTAAACACCTGGTTGCTTTTATTTTAAATGCATATTTAGGGAAAGATAGTGCTTGATTGTTTTGTTTGTCACTAGAAAAGCCTTGTTTTCTAGGGAGGTCGGTTTTGTCCGCAAAATTGACTTTTTCCGCATGACATGACGCGATCGAGCCAATGATCATTAGCGTGGATGATATTTTCCTCAGATGCTTCCAATTTCTGTATTAGCTTCGAGGCCCACATAATAGGACCGTCAAGTTTCCACCTTTCTTGGCTATTTTCTAGCTTCGCGATCCACTCATATAGATCAATTGGGAAGGAGCAGAAAAATATCTCGTGGATCTTTGTATACAGGTATCTGTCCAACCACTTCTCCTTTGCCAGTCGCGGGTTCTTGTTCTCCTACGCCGCGAATTCGTGCATCTTTCTATCGAACCAGTCTCTAATCTCCTTCTTAGTTGGATTCTAGTGATATGACATCAAACATCTCTTATGCTGATTCCGGTCCCGGCAATGGAACCATTTTTTGGCTTGAGGGGACCTGACCCAGGTTCAACATTAATTAGCCAAACAAATCCCTACACTACTGGCCCTTTCGGCATCACCCCGTGGAGCGCGGACTGAAGTCTCACCCAAAGAAGTATGGGGGGATGCTAAAACCAAGTTTCTACACCCTGAGATGGTTATGATGTTGTTTGATTCCCTCTACCCCTACCTTCGCACAGGTTTCTTTGCTCTAGGGCTTGCAAGACAAACCCTCTATTCCAGCCTTTAATACCTCTGCGAAAGGAGATGATCGAACTTTGTGCAGCCCTAACCTGCTTCTCAGATACTTTCACATTGCTATGACAGCATGTTGTTCAGATTCCCCAATTACTCTAAGTGACTTTCTTATCTTATCAAATAATTATAGTTAACACCGTGTAAACATATTATTGTAATTGTGTTCAATTATTCAATGTAATTCCATTCATTCGCACACTATATAAGTAGAATAAAGGAAATTCATACATAAAATATCTAGATGCATCAACAGAATGAAGACACAGAAATTTCCTAATAATTCCCTTTATTGATAACTTCCAAGTGATTGCAGACTCTATCTACCCTTCGCACACAGCTACAGGGGTCCACGCACTCAGCTGCGGACTTCTACCCTTGGTCTCTACGCACTTAGTTGTAGAGCCTCTACCTATGCTACAACTCAAGACTTAGACTTCTTACTTCAGATCTATGACTCTCTTACATGATTTGCCATTGTATCTTCTTAAAACTACTTAGAGCTGAGCTCTTTTTATACAATCCCATGGTCTGTGAACCATCGGTAGATCTCTTATAGTCAACTTTACTTTACAAAACTAACGGAAGACTACCCTTTATGACACATTACACCTTCACACTCTATGACTACAAAATGCGGAGACTTTACTATTTTATTACAAAACATAACCCAAACATGGGCTTTTAGCCCCAAAACGTCCCTTGGGGGATCTCGCTCTCAACACAGCGATAAAGGAACTTCCATTGGATTGGTTTTCTTCTACTATTCCACTTGGTCAAAAGGTATAAGAAAGGTATAAGCTAAAAGTTTGTTGATGTACTTTCTAAGCCTATAGTTTGTATAACTACTTTCCTCAAGCATCATGTTGTTTTACATGAAAGTTGTGTTCAGAAAAATACATACTTTCAAGATGTATATTCAAGCTTGAGTCAATGGAATCAAATAGAGGAATTTGTTTACCATTTGCATCATAATTTATTGTATCATCTTGGTAATAAGGATGTTGCTACTGATAGTAATATGGAAAAAGCCAAAGATTTCATTGAACAACTCCAAATGGTGCATCAAACATTGAAGAACAACTTGAAAAGGGCAATGGAAAGTACAAAGCATGGCATGAAAAGCATCGTCAAGATCACAAGTTCCAAGTTGGTAATGAAGTTTTGCTTCACATTAAAAAAGAGAGGCTCTAAGGAGAAGGTAAAAAGCTAAAACCAATTAGATATGGTCCGTTTAGAATTTTGGAAAAGATTGGTAACAATGCCTTTAGGTTGGATTTGCCTTCATATATGCAAATTTATGTTGTTGTTAATGTTGAGAATTTAAGGTTGTATGAGCCTCCTTTGATGGAAGATCAAGGAGAGAATATTTAAATTCCATCTATTGAAGACTTTTATCCAGAATTCCTTGATGAGCTTCAGCAAGACACCATACATGACAAAAGAACAAGGACATCAGAAAAGGGGAGTATCAATTATATTCGAGTGGGGCTCAAGGGTAAAAATACTTTAAAATCCAAATGGATAGAGGTTGGAAAGGTGAAGGAACTGTACCCTCACCTTCTGGAAAATTGAAAGTGATATTTTGGGGTCCAAAAGGCTTCCAGTGGGGAGGGGTGATCAGGTGCTCAAAATTAGGCTCAAAATACAAAGTGGCAAAATATCGATAAAATTAGCTTCATATCGAATTGTTCATTATCTTGATTCCAATGGTGTGAACGACACTCGAATCCGAGATCATATGAAGAAATTAGAGCAAGTCAAAGTTCAGGTTTGACTTGGAGAGATGGCAGAAAAAGATGAAGTGGCATGACTCTTTAGCGAATGGGGAAGCACCAAGTGGTAGGCCACCATTGGCCTTGCATTTTGTAAATCACATATCATAGGCAGGGTGATGTTAAAGAATCAGCCCTAGAACAAGATAGGGTGCGATGCAATAATCACAATTGCACATCACAAAAGGGAAGTGTTACAAAATCAGCCCCGATAGTATCAGGTTGCGATTGTGATATCGCAATCACATATCGCACAATGAAAGTCTCGTTATATGTATTACCTTGGCTCCACCAATTGTGATATATTTCGGATGTGATACAGTTATACTGTAGTTGATAGTTCGTCAGGTTCGCCGCTTATCAAAATCGCACATTGCCCACACCGCGTTCACAAACCATAAGACCAGACGATTCTCTTTGATTGCAATTTGCGATGGAGCTGTCAGTGTTGATAGTTTATGGCCATCGCATGGCAAAATTTTCACCCAGTTAATGCTTTTCAGAGAGAAATTGTAAGATCATGTCAGAAATGGTGCAATTTGTGGAGCGAATATTTGAAAAACTAGGAGAGGTCATAACTTCTTTAGTTTTCCACCAAATTTGATGAAAAAAGAGGCTATATAGTCATTTTTGGATATGATGATCTCATTGGAGTAGGTTTAGGAAGCATTTTGAGCATTGTAAACACATATTTTTACACCTTTGAGCACAATAGAGAGGCCCAGGCCAATGGAAGCTAGACCAAGGAGACATAGCCCAGGAGGGGTGAACTCCTTTATCATGTTCCTATTGTATTGTGTTTTTGATGATGTTTTGTACATGTTTATGTTGTTTTTAAGTCTCTTATTTATGCTTAATTGCTCATAAAATTAACATAAAAACTCATTTTTCACTTCAAAAAATTCATGAATCCTTAAGCACAATGAAAGCATTTTTTTCTAATCTTAGCACAACAATCTAATTTTCTAAATCCAATCACACACACACACACACACACACACACACACACACACACACAGAGAGAGAGAGAGAGAGAGAGAGAGAGAGTTGGAGTGGGAGAGAGAGGGAGGAAATAAAAATACATAGAGAGATGGAGGTGGGGAAAGAGAGGAGGGAGAAGGGAAAGATGGAGAGAGCATGAGGGAGAGAGGAGAGAAGGGAAGAGAAAGAAGAGGAAAGGAAAGAGATAGGGAGAGAAGGGGAAGGGAGAGAGATGGAGACATAGATATGGAGAAGGACAGGGAGGGAGGAGATAGTGATAGAGTTGGATGGAAGATAGAGAGAGAGAGGGAGAGTGATTTGGGGGGAGAGATAGAGGGAGGTCGGAAATAAGGGATAGAGGGGAAGGGGGATAGAGATGAGGAGAGAGAGATAGAATTGGAGGGGGCAGGAGAGGGAGGGAACAAGAAAAACATAGAGGGAGAAAGGTGGAGAGAGAGAGGGGGTGACAAGGGAGTCATGGAGAGAGAGTTAGGGAGAGAGGAGAGTGGGATGTAATAGAGAGAAGGATATAGATAGAGAGGGAGGGAAGGGGAAGAGAGATAGGTAGAGAAGGGGAAGAGAGGGAGAGAGAGTGTGTGTATGTTTAGGGGGAAAGATAAAGAGAGGGAATAACAAAGAGACAAAAGTACATATACAGATATTATATAGTACTATATAACCAACCTAGATCCATATTAAACCTATAATTATCAAGTGCTGAGAGGGATCCAATCTCTTGAGGTACAAACATTTCCTCAAGTTTTGCACTAGAAAAAAAGTTTGCACCTCGAGAGATTGGACCCCTCTCGGTGCTTGATATATCTGGGGTTAAGATTGATCTAGGTTAGATAATATGAAACTAAAGTAGTTTTTATTTGATATTATAATCTTCAAAATTAAAATTTCTCTTCAAATTAATTTCAAATTGGAACTAGATCCAATTAGATTCAATGAATATATTTTTAAAAAATACATAAAATATTTTTTTTTACTAAAAAGTATATTTTTAAAATTACAAATTATTAGAGATAAGTCATTCAAAGTTGGCTCACCTATACACCAAGTGAGGATGAAGAAGTGTTTAAGGAAGGATAACCTTTCAACCAATCTTTAACAACCTTTCAATCCCCTATCACTTCTAAGTTTAGATTGCTTGACACAATTAAGATGACTAACATAAAAACCAGATTCATATTATTGTAGTACTTGTTAGGTAGTTGTATTTCTATTCTTAGACTAAATTATTCATTCATGTTAGTCATTTTTAGTTGCATTACTTATTATCTAGTCACATATTTTAACCCGTGACTAAATTAGGGATTTATGTTAATTGTTTTTAGTTAGATAACTTAAGATTTCTCATTTTTGGTAGTATTTCACTTGGAAAAGTTGTGGTGACTAACTTTTTTAGTCACCTAGTCACTAATTTCCCATTTTATTCCAGTAAGTAGAGGGAAATACCTCGTTGTGAATAACCCCAATGTGAGAAATAAATTGAATATTTCTGTTATGAAGATGTTGGATAATGCGAAATGACAGGGAGTGGATCCCCTCCATACCAACCATAGCATCTAGGCCAATCAAAATTTTGTTGCCCCTTCCAAATGTCCATCTGAGATTGCTACAAAGCCAAGGTTAAACTTTTATCAGGCTGCACAAAAATAATGAGGCCGTAATCTTCACTGGAGCACCAATGTTGATCCAATCCTCCAATTGGGCATTGCATATATATTTTTCTCTGATGATGTTTCTCCAAATTCCCTGACCCACCAAGGCCCTCCAAATGTTTCATGTGCGTAGGGAACAATTGAAGAAATATGTGTCCTTAATACATCATCCACCGGATTTAGTCAGTTTATAGATGTTAGCAAATGAAGACATTCTTATTTTATTTTTACCTCTGGAGCCAAACCAAATGAAATCAACCATAATAGGTTTGATTCTGTTAATGAAAGACACGTGGAGGCGGAAAAGGTGCATCTAATAGATATAAATTCATTGAAGGACTGCCTTATTCATAATCATCCTCCCTCCCAAGGAGAGCCACTTATTTTCCCACCATGATAATTTCCTTTCAAATTTTTTTAAGATCCGGTTCCAATCACTTCTCATATAGTTATAGGTTTTCTGGTAGAAGCCAAAGTATTTGAACCCTTTAGGAAGGGGCTTGACTTTAATACCCAATAAATCAACTATTATTTTGACCTCTATGTCCTCCACATGGTATGCAATCAAATATGATTTTTCCTTATTAATGAGTAGGCTAGAGCTGCTGCTAAACATGGCTAATATTTGGGAAAAATCAAGCCATTTATCTAGATTGTACTCCCCAATCCCAAAGACGTTGTCCACAAACATTATGTGTGATTAGGAGATGTTTCTTGAAATTATGAGTCCCTTAATACTTCCCTCATACCTGGATGCATTGCGTGCCCTACTGAGCCCATCCATCACATGAATAAAAAGCAAAGGGGATAGAGCACATCCCTAGTAGAGGCCTCGATGGATTATGAAAAATTGAGTTGGATGCCCGTTAATCAGAATATCTATGTTTGTAGAGGAGACACATGCCATGAACTAGTCAACATGTCTCCTTTGAAACCAACATCTATGGAGAATCAGTCTTAAGAACTCCCAATCTACCCTATCTTATTCCTTGATCGGGTCTATCCTCAAAAGGAATGCATTCATTTTCTTTGTGCAGATGGAATGAAGACAATCCTGGGTAAACCCTACTACATCTTGTATTCTTCCTACAAGAAATATAAATTGCTCCATAGTGATATGTTCAGACAACATCTATTTAATTTTGTTAGAAATCACTTTGGATATCATTTTATAAACTACGTTACATAAAGAAATTGGTCTATAATTAGAGAAATGGTAGGAATTAGGATTTTTTAAAATGAGAGTAAAGAATGTTGCATTTATAACATATGTGATATTCCTTAGGAGGTAAGACTCTTCCAGTATTGCTATAAGATCAAAACTCAAAAGGTTAAAGAAGAACATGAAAATCTCCATCGACTAACCATCAGACCTAGAAATTTTATCCTTAGCAAGTTCACTTAAAACTACTTTTAAATCTTCAATAGTGACTCGATTGACTAAATGATCATAGTCTGCCTCACTGATCCAGAAGGGTAATAAATTATCTAGTTCCCATTGGTCTCTGAAATTTGCATCAGTCGAGGCTTGAAATTTCTTGCTAAAATGTTATACTGCCTCCTCTTGTATATCCTTCAATGACGTAAGAGTCTCATTTTGTTGGATCTGGATTTTCCAAATTGAATTAACACTCTTTCTATTGGATGCCAACTTATGAAAGAACCTAGAATTATTATCCCCTCCACTAAACCATGCCATTATGATTTTCAAATTCCATTCATGCTCTTGTATTTTGAGGATTTGGTTCTTCCTACCTACCAGTACAGATAAGGTCCTTTTGTTTAGTTCATAAAATTTTCCAATAATTGTTGGATCCATCAGAAAGTCTATGTTCAATTATATCTCTACTAATTCTTTAGGAAGCTTCAATTTCCTCTTACGGATCTAGGATTCCACATCAGATTTCAATCTACTAAAATTTTGTGTAACTAATTCCATTTTTTGAACATAAGGTATTTCCATAGGCATTGTCCAGTATTTGTTGACCAAGTCCACAAATTCCTTGTCCCACAACCATGTATGGTTGAATTTGAATGGAAGAGAAAAGAGGTCTTATTCTCCAACCCATTCGAGGAAAATGACATTGTGATATGAGGTTCCCAGATAAGAATTCCATGATTTGAGGTTCAAAATCCTATCATAAAATATAAAAGTGGATAAAAAGGAAGTCCAACCTTTTCATAATCCCTTCTACTCTAGATCTGTTGTTTCTCCAACTGGGACAAAGCCAAGGAATGATGTCTCTGAGGAATTTTTTGTGATAACAATGAAGAGAAATATCCATCCAGAGGATCTAGATTGCAATGTTTTGCCCATATCTCCTCAGAATTCAATGCAAGGTTCAAGTCTCTAGTTATAATTAGGTGATACAGATCTAAAATCCCACTGTTGTCTAACTCTTTCCAGAAATGTTTCCTGTTAGCATATGGGGTGTAGATATTTAAAATACACACCCTATGGGGCAAAACCTTATATAATCGAGAGAAAACAATCCTTACAAAACTTTTTTATGCTTTGAGAGAAAAAAATGATGGGTTCCACATTGCAGCAAGGCCACCATAGTTTCCAGTAGCAAAGGTGGGACACACAACCCAATTTTGGCATAAATTTAAGAGAAATTTGATGCCTTTATCTCTGTCCACCTTCATTTCCTATAGTAGAATCAACAATGGTATTTTCGATGTTATTGTGTTATACTGTGATCGTCGAGATAGAGGTGATATAATTCCTTTCATATTGTATGAAAGAATCATCATTTAGGATGTGCAACCTCGAGGATACCTCCTCTAAGGCTATGGTTAAGCATATTATCAAAAATTCCCTCCTTATCAGTTGAGCAACCCAGATGAATTGTAGGATAGATAGTTTCTTCCAATGTCTCGGTGAACCTATTATTGAGATCCTCTGCGTGATCAAAGCATGTGGATATATTCTTATATTTGAGAGGCTTTCGTTTATTGGACGATCCTAGTTTCAGCCTCTCAAGACTAGAGACCACTTCACTGCTTTGAAAGAAGGATCATTTTATTGTCAGGGGTTCCAAACCTGTCGAGTCCTCATTAACAATGTATTCAAGATCATAATAATTAGGGGGAGGGAAAATTATTTCTCCATGCGATACTTTATGCCATGAAAAAGGAGAAGGGTGAGACCTCCAATCAGTATAAGCGACCCCAATCTTGTCTTTATGTCTAATAGTTGGCAAGGAAGGAGCCAATCGAGAGTAATTGTATTGTCTTTTTTTCCACTCACCATCCATGACGTCATGTTGTGTCAACTCATTTGCAAATATATTTTGATTGGGGCTCTGTAGACTATTGTCCACCCGATCCTAGGAACTATGGGAAAATGGAACATCCTCTAAGGCAAACATATTATGAGGATCTAGAGGATCTTGCGAGTTAACCCGATGTCCTTGTAGGAATGCATGAGTCTGATTCTTCTAGAGGGAACAACCTTTCCTAACATTAGGTATCTTTCAAAATCTCCTGGGGCACTCTGATATCAGATGTATGACTTAATGGCAACCTAGAAATCTAACATGAATCCCCCAATAATCCACCTATTGCCTGATTGAGAATGTTCCCTAGTAAATATCTAGAGTAGCTAGGATCCCTTTGGAAAAATCTTCTTCAATTGGAAACCATGCCACTCTCTTATCCAACAATCCTATTCATCCTTCATCCTTGTAATAAAAACAATACCAATATTTTTTGCAATCCTACCATCATGTTGTATACATTTTTCAATCATATCTTAATCCAGACAATATTGTTTGCAATGTGCATATGTAGTGCATCCCACTCTCTACCAACTTTAACAGAATATCATAATCACCAACAAATATTAGTTACCATGGTCAATATTAATAATTGATGAAAGAATAAAAATCAAATAAGTATAATATAAATAAAAATGAAAATTCATATGTATTATAAATATCCTCCACATTAAATGTTTAATTACGTCTCACTTTGTCTATTCTGCCTTTCCCAAATAGGTGCTCCCCTTAAAAAATTTTGATGGAGTTCACATCCCAAATGTGATCCACATTCATATTTGCTACTAATTAGGAAGGTATTGAATAATATATATTGTGGATTGATATATCATATATTCCTCTACCATAGAACCCTTAGGACATGATCTTTGTCTAACCAAAGTCTTCAATGGTTTCAAATACCTCTCCACCATCCACATTGACCTTGTTTGTACGAGGTCAACACAATTAAATATCCTCAACTTGGTGTATGAGATAGTGTTCTTGTGCATTGAAAAATGTCAGAGGTATATACTTTTTCATTTCACACATTTGGAAAAGAATTTCTTTCTTCCAATACTTTATATCTTCTTTATGGTTTTATTTCAATGAAAACCACCTATAGATGATATAGTCAAATAACATGTTTAAAAAAAAAATAGTATATTACATTGCAAGTAAAACACATGTCATCAAGTTGAACAACAAATTAAAAAAATACTTTGCATCTAAATCGTTACTTTCCTAATGTATTTCCCAAGATCATATATAATTTGTTTGACGTTGTTGTCGAAGTTGTCTAGGAGAGATAGAGGTAGACCAATTTGTAACAATAAAAATGAATATTTTGGTATTGCAACATCAAATATTATCGCTCTTACGGCGATATATAAATTACTATTGGAATTAATACAATATCAAGGAATGACATTGGAAAATTGATGAATTCATGTTGATTAAAAAAATTAAAAAATATTGACATTAATTCTTATAATTTTCAACGGTATAACCAATCTTAGCCGCACCGAAATACTTTTCCATTGAATTATATGACTATATACTGTAGTGATTATGGTCAAAGACCAAGATCTTTTCCGATCCAAAAGAGCCCTCATTCCTAGTGCATCTTTATAACATGCACTAATAAGAAGAAGCAACATGTCACCTTTAACATAATTGGTATGGGATAAATCTCTACCATGGGCTCTTCTTCAACATTTATCTTGACCATAATAATGATCTAGATTTTCCCCATACACAACTTTGAAACATCATTAATTATTGATGTTGATGGTCCTTACTTCTGTGAACCCTAAATTTATTCCACAATTGGCACTAGATTGAATAGTCTGCAACCCCAACTTTCTTAGCGTTGACCTCTAAGTGCAATGGAAAATGTAACAATTGTTATGACCAAGCGCTAAAGTCAAAATGTGCAAGCCTTTTAATATTGGTGACAATACTTCAAATTGACATTTTTTTACTAATCAAATCCTAATAACGCCAACGATCCTGAGACCCTAAGACTGAGAGATGGTATGAAAACTAATCAGGAATTCCCTAAGACTGAGAGATGGTATGAAAACTAATCAGGAATTCCCTAAGACTGAGAGATGGTATGAAAACTAATTAGGAATTCACTGTCTATTAGATTCATCAAATAACATGTTGGTCTTTAAGTTTTAGATCATACTTTGTTTTTTTTCTTGGACCCTTGCAAGACTTATCACCTCCCAGGGTTTCATTGCTGAGGAATGACACAACACTTAATGCCAATATTTTTATCTCCTTAGCATTATCAATTGACATATCGAGGTTATGATATCAAATCAAATCTAGAAGGAATTCTCACTACTCAAACAACTTGGTGGTAGATGAAAGTGGGAAGGCTCTATTAGTTTTCATATTTTGATGATTTCAGATTGACACCATGGATTTTATTTTGTGAACCTTGAGATATCACTCAACTTGGAATTTAGACTTTGAAGGTTGGAAAATTTAATGATTCAGCTAAGTCGACCTCTATGTTCACAAGATTTTAACCCCGTCCTTATCATGGCTCTATCTAGTTAAATAATAGCTCATCTCCACACTATTTATTCCTATGATTCAAGATATAGGGATTCCAACCTTCAAATAAGGCAATTATATATCACATAGATAAATTTATCTCTCACACACAAAATCTTGCATGCATACAGAAATGATCATATACATAGAAAATTCAACATTAAAATATAAATTAATTTTGGAAGACAAGTTATAACCCCATTAGCACAATATCCCCAAATTCGAATCTCTCCCTTAGCCACTTCAAAAATATGATTCTGAATTACATTAGAGAACTTTTAACAAAGCTCTCATACAATCTAACAAACCAATGTAATTCTTATTTTCTCTAAAAAAATCCCAAATTTATCTAAATTGTCCCTTTAACATAAAAAACAAATGATAGACGACTAACCTCCTAACAATTAATATTCTTCTAGTATATATTACAAAATTAAATAATTTTAGGCAAACCAAATTCCTTTGGAATATAAATTAGGGAACCAACTACCATAGTAAATGGGTGTTAACCTAAGAAGGTCAAAGGTGGATTCATATGGTAGATGCTCATGCATCAGTCTCCTAGGGAAGAAAAGAACCTTTCATCAACTCCTCAATATTTGTGCCATGCTTGATGATATCTAATTTTATATCCATGTAGCATATTCTATTGGTTATTGCTTCTAACCCAATATTTCTTCATTTCCCCTCTGAGCTACTTCGGGTAGTTGCTTCTTCCACTTGTTGGTCTGATATTTATACTCTAGAATTGCATCCACTAAACCATTGTTTGGTTCCTTGAAGGAGTATATGCCTGCTACATTGAAATGATATTCCAATATCCCAAGGGAGTTCTAATTCATAGATATCAGAAGAAAATTTGCTCAAAATTTTACACGGACCAATTTTATTGAGCTTAAGTTTGTTGTATGTCCCAAAAAGATACCTTTAGTTCCTCCAATATGCCATTACTAAGTCACCAACTTCAAACTACAATTGACTCCTTTTCATATATTCTCTCTCTTTGTACTTGTCGTTGTTCTCTGGTAGATGTTGCTTGACTCTTTCTTGTAACTCCTACTGCAAATTATTCGCCTTCTACACTTATGAGTTCCCTCTTTCCTAAATTCCTTACTTCATACACTCCCCTGGGGTTCATTCCACAAATTGTTTGGAATTGGTTTATTCGTATACTCCCGCTATGTGATTCATTTTAGGAAAACTATGCTTGAGAAAGTATCTTATTCCACTGCTTGGGATATTCATTCACCAAACTTCTTAGAATGTTTTCAAGACTTATATTCAACACCTATGTTTGTACATCTATTTCAGGTGACAAGATGAGTTTAATTTTAAACTAGTGCCTAGTTTCTTCCACAAATTTCTCCAAAAGTGGCTCACGAATCTTTTATCCTTGTCTTATATAATGCTTTTGGGAATTCCATGCAATCTTACAATTTATTTAAGGAATAATTTTTCCACTCTAGTTGCATCAATGGTTCATTTACAAGCAATAAAATGTGCCAATTTAGAAAACAAATGCACAACAACAAAAATGAAACATTACCTCTTTATGTTTGAGGTGAACCAAAAACAAAATCCATGCTAATGTAACCCCAAGGTCTAGTGCGAACTATAAATGGTTGGTACAATCTTGCATTCTGACTCCTCCCCTTTTCCTATTGACATACACTACATTGTTCCACAAAAAATTTCACATTAGCTTGCATACATGGCTAATAATAAATTTAAATTACTACGTCAAAAGTTTTATCAACTCCGAAGTGGCTTGCTAATCCTCTAATGTGCTTCTCCTTGATTAAGTTACCTCTCATGGAACATCTAGGAATGCAAAGCTTATTGTCCTTGAACATAAAACTTTTTGAATCATGTAGCTTTACCATTGTGTTGTGTTCATGCTCAATGGTTTTTTACATGCTCCATAAGCTTCTTTGAAATCAACATCACTTTTATACATTTCCATGAGTTCATCAAATCCCGAGACAGGGAACTAAAATTCTTGTAGAATTAAACTAATCTTACTTAATGCATCTGTTACTTTATTTGATGACCCACTAATATGCATAATTACAAAAGTCAAATTTTGTAAAAATTCCACTAATATCTGTCTCAACTTGAAATGATTTTCAAAAGTTTAGCAACTCTAAAATTGGTTTCTTTGTAATCCTTTGTTTCAAAATTTCAAAATCGTGATCTACTACTCTGGTCCAATTGAAAGGATTATTATTTTCCTTAATGCCTTCAATGATGGGTGCATACAAACTGTTGGAATTTTTAATAAATTTTATGTAAAAAATTGCAAGACGATGGAATCTTCTTACCTCAAATACATTTCCTAGAACTGACCAGTTAATTATCGCCTTCAATTTATCTTTTTCATCTTTAATTATCCTATGAAACTACAAATCCTAGGTACACCAACTTGGTCTTCATGAAGTCACACTCCTTTAAATTTATCGACAATTTCTCTTACTAGAAAGTGCTCAAAACTAGCTTGAGATGTCTCATATGCTCTTCTTTGTTTGGTTGTACACTGAAATTCCATCTAGATACACTATCACAAATTTTCATGTAAACTCCTTCAAGTTTTAATTCAGTAGTCCCATAAAATTATTAGGTGCATTAGTAAGACTGAAAGGTGTCACAAGCCACTCATATAGTCTGTGATCTGTCTTAAAGTTGGTTTTCCACTCAACTCCTCTAATTCAGATTTGGTGGTGCCCATACTTTAAATCATATTTAGATAAATATCTAGCACCACTCAGATAATTAATCAAGTCACCCATGTGTGGAAGTGGAAACTTATACCTAATATTAATACTATTTATGGCTCTTGAATTAATACTAATATTAATACTATTTATGCTTCTAATTCTTCAAGGAAATACTTTAAATTGGTGCCTGTAAGGATTAATTGAGGCTTCCCAACAAAAGCAATCCGTAGCTCCTCTTTCTTCACTTCTTGCAACAATTCTTTCCCACTCATCAAAAATATACTTGGACCAATTTCATAATTGGCTTCTTTATCTGACAAGGGTAACACGATATGCTTTTGACCATATTCCTTAAAATTATATGTTTTTCTTCTACCATCATGGATAAATTTCCTATCATATTTCTATGGCCCCCCCCAATAAAACATGACAAACATCCATTAGCATCACATTACATACAACTTCATCTCTATATTTTCCAATTTTAACTTTAACTTTGCATTTTTTATTAAATAAAACTTGACGACCCTTTTGTAATTAAGATGCCTTGTAAGGATGAGGGTGTGTTATTTTCTTCAAATTTATTTTCTCTACCATTTTAGTGGAGACTAAGTTATCGGTGTTAGGGGTATCAATTATGACTTTGCAGTACTTACCTTTAGATTTGCACATGGTCCTAAATATACTTCTTCTTTGAGCTAGTCCTTTGAATTCCTTCTCCTTTTTGATTAACGCTTTCTTCATCAAAAAAGACTCACCTTCTTTAGGAACTTCTTTAATTGTTGCTAAATTCTCATTCTCCTCCTTTTCTTTCACAACATGAGCACCTCTTTGGCCTACTAGTCTTTTCCCAAAACATTCCCAATGCATAAGTTCTTGTTTCCCACATATGAAACATCTAGGTTAATAGTATCTTCCTCAACCTATACCTCTAGAGAATTATTTTCTTCCTCTTGAATCACCTCCTCTTGGTTAATGAATGTTGGAGCTTCCTCCCTTAGTTTTGATAAATTGGACTCTTCCTCTTCCACTTCACTATCCTTTACCTCTTGCAAGCCTCCTTCCTCAATTTTTTTGAGTCTGCTTTTAAGAAATACTCTCTTATTCCTTCAAGAAAGCTTGGTATTGATCCTCAATAGTTTTAAAAGATAACAGAGTGATCTCATATTGAATATCAAATATAAAACCAATTATATCTCTATAAAATTTCTCGGCATCATCTTCTACATGAAAACCTCCAATATTTAACTTGCAGAACTCTTCATTATATTTTTTCATTGACATAGACATATTTTAAGGTTCTGTAATAGTTTGAAAAGATTAAGATGATAATATTTGGGTAGGAATTTAATTTTAAACTTTGCAACCATTCTATCCCAATTTATAATTCTATATTTTTCTCTCCCTTTTCATTATGACCATTCTTCATCTCGCCATAGGGATGCAAGGCCTTTGAGTCTAGTCACTTCATACATGACTTTGTTGTCCCCGTCAACATATTCATAATCAAAATATTTGTCTAACAAACTAATCTAATTCATTAATTCATGAAAATTAAGATTACCTTCATATATTGATAGCTCAATTTTTGGTGTGGCAGACATCTTGGCTATGATTTCAATATTTTCTCCTTTGCTGGTTCTTCCCTTTCTTCCTCATTGTAAGATTCTTCCTTCGCATGAATGGAATTTTCTATGTCAACTCCTCTCGTCAATGAATTCTCCTTGGATTCCATCCTCTCTTGAAGCCGCCTCAATTCTACTTGCAAGGTCATATTTGCTACATGTTGTCCTTTGCCTGCTCTTTCAGGTGCTCCTCTTGTCATTAATTTTTAGTTTTCCATCTATGAGACCAAAATTATATATGGCTTTGATACCACTAAATGGTGCCTTGATGGTCCTTACTGCTGCAAACCCCAAATTTATTTCATAATGGGCACACAAGGGCTTCACTTTGGGAGAAATACCATGGCACGTGGGTTCATATTGGGGGATATTTATTGAGAAAAAATGACATAATATATTGGGGGATATATATGGGGGAGAAGGTTTTTTAATTAGCAGGTATAAAAAATGGAGTTCAAAGTTAATGAAAAAATATAAAGGGGTATAAAAAATGTTAATGAAAAATGGATATCTACAATATCTAGTGAAAGTAGGGGTTTTTAAATTGTGAAGGTTTATTGGGTTTGTATTGGTAGGGGGTTAAATAATGTGATTTTTAGAGGTATTTTCCAATATGTAGTGAAATTAAGGGTATTACTTAATATTCCATGAATGCACGTGATATGTGAGAGGTTCATTGAGTGAATCCCTCATGAATGGGCATTGGACTGAATAGTTCACAACTCTAAATTTCTTAGCAATGACTGTTGAGAAAAATGGAAAACATAACCATTGTTATGACCAAGCCCTAAAGTCAAAGGGTGAAAGACTTTTCAAATTCGTGACAATACTTTGTATCAACAATTTTTTTACTAATCAACGCCTAAGAATGTGATTTACCTTGAGACCCTGAGACTAAGAGACATTCTGACAACTGATTGAGAACTCACAACCTTTCAAATCCATCAAAAACAATTGGAAGCTTAACGATACTAAGAGGGGGGTTGAATTAGTATTGTGTCAAATCACCAAAATTAAAAATTTCCCTTTCATTTCACATTAAATTATCATACATTCATTAGAAACATAACACAAAAGCATGTAAATCATAAAAAAATATCAAAGCATAATGTAATAAGAGAAACACATAAACATCATTACAGATGAGACATTGGATATAAGGTGGATATATTTCTGGGATAAAAACCACCATATGTTTCTAATTTGTTCTTCTTATTATTATCAAAATATTTTTGTTATTTTTCACTGGCCACCACTAGTGTGCAAGTCACAAAATTATATCATTCAAGGAAGTAAATGTTGTAGGAAACTACCTGATAGAAGCCACCACTTCTTGAAATTTGCAGGCCACCACCTGTTGGAAGCCACAACTCCTTCAACTATGCATGTCACCACTTACTGGATGCTCCAATGCCTAATAGCTTTTCCAGCCAAGTGGACAAAATCCACCACTCCCAGATGCTCAAGTCACAACCTGAAGGATGCCATTACACCTTGAATAAAAAATCCATCACTTGCCATTAAGCCGCAACTTTCCCACTAAAGGCCCCAATCTTTAAGCTCTTGTCGATAGCTTTTCATGCTTTTTCAAAATAGGATCCGCATGCAACAAACTCAATAAAACTTAGGCCTCGTTTCATCCCATTTTCACACTAGACCCACACTAAAATCTATGCTCATCAACTAACTCAAGCAAGATCTTTTCTCATACAATCAACTGATCATACTCTAAATCAAACCCTCTCATTAGCATAGATATCATGTCAACTCTCCCACTCACAACTTAGTCACATACAAAAACTATAATTCTTACTCATGAATAAGCTCATCAAATAGACAAATCAAATTTCAATACAAAGTTATGCATTTGATCAACAAATAGATCATCCCCTACTCAATACAATACATCATAAAAATCTATTAAAAATCTACTGGAAACATACAGATTATAAACCTTGACCTTATACATTAAATCTACAATCATGTAAATTACAATGAATATAGCATCAATCCATAGCAACCACTGCAACATAAACAATGTTAGCATACAACACTCTAATCCAAGCACACTAGTAGAGCACATGATATTTGTGTCCTCAATCTCATGATATTTGTAAAAACACTCTATAGGAATGTGTACATCCTTCATATTCATCCTCTATAAAAACACATCATCATACTCTGTTTCCTTTGTCCCATCTCTACATCTTGCATTGTCTAACCTCTATTATTTGCTCTACCTCTTTTTACTCCATGCACACAAGTATGTATTTATTTTTAGATTGAAAATTTACTCATACACAAAACTATATGTGAAGATATGTGAATAGACAATACTATAGGTATGCACATGTTCTTCTTGTAGCTTCATATCATTCTCCTTCTAACTATCTCACTAGATGCACACTATCTCTCCATCGAGCTGTGTGGCTTCATATATGTGTATCACTTAGATATTTAAACTTAATGCTAAACACTTCAACAATGGGCTAAATCGATTAATGCATTGGCTCATAACAATGAGAATACTTGGACCAAATCAACCACTACATGGAGGACCAAATCAATGTTACATTAACTCATGAAGACTAGATCAACAACTACCAAATTAATCAATGTTGTTACATCGACCAATTATTATATGGAGGACTAAATTAACCATACGTTGCACTACCAAGTCAAATGAACCATTGACATATTTTACCTTTACTTGTGTTGGTGCCCATTGTGTTCTTTTAACAACTACACGAAAGACTAATCAACCACAATGTAAAACATAGATAGGTACATATATATGTCTAAAATACATCTTCTTTTTAAAGCATGAATGAAGTAAGTCATACTAGGGTTACTCAACCAAAAATGATAATCATGAATAAGTACATGGATGCCACATCAATCCACTCAACAAAACTTACAAGGCTAAAATAAAATTCATTTCCACTCATAAATACAATAAATGCATATGCTATAGAAGATATGAGTGAAAAACATCATAGAAATAACATGAAAGACTTGAAACCCAATGCATGCATAGCTCCCCCTGAGCTCATCATTCCTTCTTGCTTTCTTGTTTATCTTGTGGACTTGATCATGCATGTAGGCTTTCAATCACATCATGCGCTCTCGATAAGGCTATGCACTCCTCATAGCTATTTTGTAGTCTTTTATGAATATATATGTCAAGTAACAATGGAGTGTAGTGGGGATGAGCTTCTCCTACTTCGTGGGTTGCTGCTCCTTCTTCCACACCTTCATAGGATACTCTTGACATCTACATTCTTCTCTAACTTTTTTCTATGCATACTTAGGATTTTCTACTCCTTTTTCCAGATCCACCTTGAAGAACCAAACAACTAGAAGTATTTAGCCATGTGACCAATGTTGTGACAAGTATAATATCTCACATTATCGAGATAAGATGCAAGGGATTCAAACCATGTTCTAACTATTCCATATCTACCTTACATAAAACATGTCTCTAATACATGCATGAGATCTGCAATCAACCACCTTGTGGCCAAATAGGTTACATGAAAAATAATAGCCATTAAAAGAAATTTTATACCTGATGGTTGATGTCCTTGGTTGTCCTTTCTACCAATATTGCTAATTAGGTCTAAACATTGTACTTCTACAACTGGATGCAACATGTCCAAATTTGTGGCAAATGTAGCACTCTACATCATCCATCAGAGTAAATGGATTATTTCTTCTTCTTTGAAATTTATCATATCTTCCAAAATATTTAACCCTAGGAGGGAATGGTCCTCTTGGCATAGGTGCTCCTTGAGGTTCTCTTCTTAGCTACTACTAGATCTACTACCTCTTTCCTCTTTTGTTGCTCTTTCTAGAGTCATTGCATGCTATAGGATATTTAGGAAATGCATCATTATTTGCATGTACCTGTGAGATGGAGTCTCCATTGCAAAGTCCAAGACCAGATCTATTCACGAGATATATTTATCTCTTAAGTATGATGTTTAAGGCCTTAGTTCTCTTCAACTGCTTCAACTTAATGTCTTTATGTTCTAGCTATTTTCTCATGGAGACAATTTCAGCTTCAAGTTCTTCAACTTGGCCCTCTCTCTCTTTTTTCTGATTGGTCTTTACATCCTCAATTTTTCTCACTTCTACCAAATAATTCCTCAAGATAATAAATTCTTCCTTTATATTAACCTTTTTGTCATCGCAGATATGAAAAAAACATTCTTGATCTCTACATGCAACTATCAACCTTCAACTATTAGTTTATGAATAATAATCATGGTTCTCATATTTAGCTTTAAGAAGCTTAACGTCATCCTCATCTTCACAAGGAAACGAAACATGGCTATCATCAGATCTATCTAAAACATAACTAAAAAAAATATCATCTTTACTTATACCTTCATATATGCTTTGTTGGAGCACACATGGTTCCACTAAACCATTTTTTGATTTCTCCTTATCAGTTGTTGAACTCTCACTAGGGGGATGAGACTCTTCCTCCCAAGATTATAGCTTCTGAGGGCCCTTCTTATTTTTCTTATTTTTGTTCTTCTTCAACTCTTCATTACTGCTTCTACTATTGTCTCCTCCATATAGGATCTATGATTTGTCCCATATCTATTTAGTGGATGTCAAGTCCACTATCCTCTCTAGATTTACATTATGGAAATTATCATAGATCACACACTTCACCTGTGTATTTGTTTTCTTCACTTTTTTTTGGGAAATATATTGACCATAGTATTCACACACCACCTTTGAAATGTTCGATCCAAAAGTTAATAATTCAGATTTGACTTTTTCTTACCCTACTTGGAAGTTTGCATCAGTGAGCAGATATAGTCCTTGATGATCCATTCCACATTTTTTTTTTTCAAATTTTCTCAGATCTACTTTCTAGTGATTAAGATACACCTAAACGCACCTTTTATGATACTAATTGTTGGAATCTTAACAAAACCTGAGTGGGGGGGTGAATCAGTATTGTGTTGTGGATCACCAATTTATTTATTTTTTCCTTTTCTTTCACATTAATTGGTCATACATTCATTATAATTATAACACATAAGAAGATCATAGAAGCATGAAAAACATATATAACATCAAAGCACAAGATCATAAGAGCAACACATAAGCATCATCATAAATGAGACACTGGATATAAAGTGGAAACCCTTTTGGAAGAAAAATCATCATCTACTTCTGCTTTGTTGTTCTTCTTTTTATTGAAATGTTTTTGTTACATCAAATCATTAGCCACCACCAGTGTGCAAGCCACAAATTTCTATTATGCAAGAAATCACTTGCTTCAAGCCACCACCTGATGGAAGCTACCATTTCCTAAACTTTACTAGTCACCACCTGCTAGAATCCACCACTCCCTCAACTATGTAGACCACTACCCACTGTAGGAAACATCTAATAGTTTTTATAGCCACCATTAGACAAAATCCACCACTCCCAAGTTCTTAGGCCACAGCCTCAAGGATGCCACTACACCTTGAATTAACAAGCCACAACTCGCCCATTGAAGGCCCCAAACTTCAAGCTCTATTGGACCACTTTTCATTATTTTTAAAACTAAGATCCATTTGAAACAAAATCAATAAACCACATGCCTCGTTTCATCTCATTTTCAGAATGGACCCACACTAAACTTTATGCTCATCAATTGACTCAAAAAAACTCTTTGTTCATACAATCAACTCATCATAGTTTGACTCAAACTCTTTCAACAACATACATCTCACATCAGCTCTCTCAGTCATAACTAAGTCAGATACAACAACTATGAGTCAGATACAACAACTATAATTCTTACTCATATGTAATCTCATTAAATAGATCACACAAACTGTCATACACAGCTTTTCCTATGCTCATAAAATAGATCAACCCCTACTCAATACAATACATCATAAAACTCTATCAACACTCTATCAACAAGATACAAATTATAAACCTTGACCTCATACATTAAAGCTACAACCATATAAATTACAAGTTATACAACATCAATCCATATAACCCTTGCAACATAAACAATTTTAGCATACAACACTTTGATCCAAGAGCACTAGAGCATAGGCTAGCTCTATCCTAAGTCTCACAATCTCTACAACAACCCTTTATAGGAAGTGTGCACATCCTTCAGATCGATCATCTACAAAACACATCATCATACTCTGTTTCCTTTGTCCCATTGCACCATATTGCACTATTTGACCTCCATTATTTTCTCTACCTCTTTTTACTCCATGCACACAGGTATGATTTTTTTATATTACTCATTTACTCATACATCAAAATATACAAGAGAGATCTTTGAATAAACAATACTACAAGTGTGTACACTTTCTACCTATATCATCACATTATTATCCTTCTAATTATCTCACCAAATGCACACTATTTCGCCATTGAACTGTGTAACCAAAAATATGTGCATCGCTTAGATATTTAAACATAATGATTAGCACTTGAATGATGGGACAAATCAATCATTGTGTTATTTCATATGAATGTGAACACTTGGAGCAAATCAACCACTACAGGGAAGACCTTTTGGTGTGGAGCTTTATTATCTTATTTATTTAGAGGTATCGCTGCATTGGACCCTAGTTCGTAATGTGGTGGAAATGTCACCCATATATGTATGTACACCGTCAGGGGGGGGGGGTGATGGCGATTATTTGGACCCTCCTGGTAGGGGATCGAGAGGGGGGGAGGGATAGCTACCCCTGAAGCTAAAAGTAGATGTAAAATTGCCTTGTAAAATTTTGTAATTTCGTAGTCAATCAGGACCGTTCATTGGGCAGAGATTTGACTGTAGAAGTTATCTTTAATTTAGGGTTTTTTTCCTTAGAAGGCAACCCCTCACTATATATGAGGGAATTGTATTGTATCTATGTAGATTTGTATTCTAAGTGAGAAAGAGAGAGGAGATTGTGTGAGAGAGAAGAGGGAATTACAACGGATCTGTTGTAGGTTGTATCTCTTCATTTTGTTGGATATTATAAAAGGAAGGATTCACTGTTTCTCCATGGAAATAGCCCAAATTTGGTGAACCACGTATATTTGTGTCTCTCTTGTTTTATGCATTTTCTGTGTTTATATTTCTTAAATATTTTAAGTTTTCCATTGCTCTGTAATATATAATTTTCTAACAATTAGTATCATAGCCGAAGGTCCATTTGGTAGAAAAACTCATAGGAGAGAAGGGTTCTTGGTTTGAGTGGGAGCAATGGTGGAAGATGGTAGGTTTAGAGTCAAAAAATTTAATGGGAGAAACTACTAGCTCTAGAAGATGCAGATGGAAGATTATCTGTATCAGAAAGATTTGTACCTACCATTGAGCAGAAAGACAAAGAAGCTGACATGTATGACAGACACAGAATGGGATATTCTCGATAGAAAGGCACTTGGAACAATATGGTTGTGTCTAGCAGCATCGATAGCCTTATATATTTCAAAGGAAACGAAAATAGAGGGTTTAATGTTAGCATTGGCCAAAATATATGAAAAACCCTCGGCCTCAAATAAGGTATTTCTTATGAAGCATTTATTTAACGTGAAGATGTCAAAAGGTGGATTTGTTGCTAATCATTTGAATGAATTTAATAAAATTACTAGTCAGTTAAGTTCTGTAGGGGTAACTTTTGATGATGAAGTTAGGGCTTTGTTATTTTGTGCTCATTGCCATAAAGTTGGAATGGTTTAGTTATGACCATTAGTAACTCTGTCTCTGGATTTGGTACTTTAAATTTTGATGATGTTGTCGATGCAATCCTTAGCAAGGAAATGCGATGGAAAAGCTCTGGTGAGACATCAAGTAATGCTTTGACTGCAGAGACTAGGGGAAGAAAAATTAAAAGAGCAAAGAGCCTAGGATATCACAGTAAGTTAAGGAAAGGAAGATCCAAGTGCAGATCAAGGATAGTGTGATGGAAATGTCAGAAGAAAGGACACCTGAAGAAAGAGTGCAAGTCTCGAAAGGGAAAAGAAGGAGATGCGTAACAATAAAACAATGATGAAGTGAATGTGATAGGTGATGTGTTGCAAGATTCTTTGATTTTTTCATTAGAAAATATTATTGATCCGAGGTGGTAGATTCAGGGGCCTTATTCCATGCCACACCTGATAGGAAACATTTTCATGATTATGTTCAAGGAGATTTTGGACATGTTCGATTAGGTGATGATAAACCCTATAAAATCATTGGAATGGGTACAGTTTTAATAAAAAAATAGAATGGAAATCAATGGCTATTGAAGGAGGTAATGCATGTTCTATATCTGAAGAAAAATCTGATTTCAACGGGATAGTTAGGAGGTGAAGGCTGTGTAACTACTTTTACAGATAAAACCTAGAAGGTCACTAAAGGAGCCCTAGTAATAACAAAAGGAGAAAATGTTAGTACATTGTATTTATGCAATGGTATTTCTAATTCTATTAATGATTTAACGTCTACAGGAGAAGATACAACATTGTGGCATCATAGGCTCAGGCACATAAGTGAGAAGGCGATGCAGATTCTTCACTCAAGAAATTTGTTACCAGGTTTGAAGCATGTTGATTTGAAATTCTATGAGAATTGTGCTTATGGAAAATAGAAGAGAGTCATATTCCTCAGTGTTGAGAAAGAAAAGAAGAGCAAAAAATTAGAGCTTGTGCATACATATGTATGGGGACCGACT
Organism: Pinus tabuliformis; assembly: GCA_031772625.1. Classification (NCBI taxonomy): domain Eukaryota; kingdom Viridiplantae; phylum Streptophyta; class Pinopsida; order Pinales; family Pinaceae; genus Pinus; species Pinus tabuliformis. The sequence goes on along the minus strand of CM062816.1, from coordinate 982,713,838 downwards.
CAGGTATCATCTCTCGGTGGCTCTCGTTATTATGTGACTTTTAGTGATGATGCAACTAGAAAAACCTAGATTTATTTTATTCGAAATAAATCTAATGTATTTGATACTTTCATGAAATGGAAAGCTTTGGTTGAAAATGACATAGGAAAAAGGTTGAAGTGTCTTAGATAAGAAAATGGAGGTGAATATTGTAGCAAAGAGTTTGATAGGTACTATTCAGAGAATGGAATTTGTAGAGACAAGACAGTTATAGGAACACCATAAGAAAATGGTGTGTTAGAAAGGATGAACATGACAATCATGAAGTGTGTGAGGTGCATGAGATTGCATGCAAGATTTCCTTTACAATTTTGGGCAAGTGTTGTAGATACTGTTGTTTATCTAATAAACAGAGGGCCTTCAAGTTCCTTGGATGGTGGTATTCCAGAGGAGGCATGGATAGGTAAAAAGGTAAACTACTCATTTTTAAAGACTTTTGGTTGTGAAGCCTTTGTCCACATTAATAAAGAAAATAGAACAAAGATTGAGGAAAAATTAAGTAAATGTACCTTTATTGGATACGGTGTTAATGATTTTGGTTATCGATTTATGATTATGAAAAACACAAAATCATTAGGAGCAGAGATGTCATATTCAATGAAAAGGTTTTGTATAAGGATAAGATGCAGGAAAAAAATAGGAAAAAGAAAAAAAAATACACAGTTCTTGATGAGATCATAGAAAAAGTGAAGGTGCCTGAAAATCATAATGACTAATAGCCAGAACAACAACAACAAAAACACCTGAAAGTAGTATTACAAGATGTACCAAGTTAAGTAGACCCCCTGAATGATACTCTCCTCATTATATTATTATTGCTAACTGACTCTGGTGAACCAAAATGTTATGAAAGAAGAGATGGACTCCTTAGAACATAACCAGACTTGGAACTTAGTCAGGTTCCCTGCAAGTAAAACAACATTGCAGGTGACCTTATACATTAAATCTACAATCATGTAAATTACAATGAATATAGCATCAATCCATAGCAACCACTGCAACATAAACAATGTTAGCATACAACACTCTAATCCAAGCACACTAGTAGAGCACATGATATTTGTGTCCTCAATCTCATGATATTTGTAAAAACACTCTATAGGAAGTGTGTACATCCTTCATATTCATCCTCTATAAAAACACATCATCATACTCTGTTTCCTTTGTCCCATCTCTACATCTTGCATTGTCTAACCTCTATTATTTGCTCTACCTCTTTTTACTCCATGCACACAAGTATGTATTTATTTTTAGATTGAAAATTTACTCATACACAAAACTATATGTGAAGATATGTGAATAGACAATACTATAGGTATGCACATGTTCTTCTTGTAGCTTCATATCATTCTCCTTCTAACTATCTCACTAGATGCACACTATCTCTCCATCGAGCTGTGTGGCTTCATATATGTGTATCACTTAGATATTTAAACTTAATGCTAAACACTTCAACAATGGGCTAAATCGATTAATGCATTGGCTCATAACAATGAGAATACTTGGACCAAATCAACCACTACATGGAGGACCAAATCAATGTTACATTAACTCATGAAGACTAGATCAACAACTACCAAATTAATCAATGTTGTTACATCGACCAATTATTATATGGAGGACTAAATTAACCATACGTTGCACTACCAAGTCAAATGAACCATTGACATATTTTACCTTTACTTGTGTTGGTGCCCATTGTGTTCTTTTAACAACTACACGAAAGACTAATCAACCACAATGTAAAACATAGATAGGTACATATATATGTCTAAAATACATCTTCTTTTTAAAGCATGAATGAAGTAAGTCATACTAGGGTTACTCAACCAAAAATGATAATCATGAATAAGTACATGGATGCCACATCAATCCACTCAACAGAACTTACAAGGCTAAAATAAAATTCATTTCCACTCATAAATACAATAAATGCATATGCTATAGAAGATATGAGTGAAAAACATCATAGAAATAACATGAAAGACTTGAAACCCAATGCATGCATAGCTCCCCCTGAGCTCATCATTCCTTCTTGCTTTCTTGTTGATCTTGTGGACTTGATCATGCATGTAGGCTTTCAATCACATCATGCGCTCTCGATAAGGCTATGCACTCCTCATAGCTATTTTGTAGTCTTTTATGAATATATATGTCAAGTAACAATGGAGTGTAGTGGGGATGAGCTTCTCCTACTTTGTGGGTTGCTGCTCCTTCTTCCACACCTTCATAGGATACTCTTGACATCTACATTCTTCTCTAACTTTTTTCTATGCATACTTAGGATTTTCTACTCCTTTTTCCAGATCCACCTTGAAGAACCAAACAACTAGAAGTATTTAGCCATGTGACCAATGTTGTGACAAGTATAATATCTCACATTATCGAGATAAGATGCAAGGGATTCAAACCATGTTCTAACTATTCCATATCTACCTTACATAAAACATGTCTCTAATACATGCATGAGATCTGCAATCAACCACCTTGTGGCCAAATAGGTTACATGAAAAATAATAGCCATTAAAAGAAATTTTATACCTGATGGTTGATGTCCTTGGTTGTCCTTTCTACCAATATTGCTAATTAGGTCTAAACATTGTACTTCTACAACTGGATGCAACATGTCCAAATTTGTGGCAAATGTAGCACTCTACATCATCCATCAGAGTAAATGGATTGTTTCTTCTTCTTTGAAATTGATCATATCTTCCAAAATATTTAACCCTAGGAGGGAATGGTCCTCTTGGCATAGGTGCTCCTTGAGGTTCTCTTCTTAGCTACTACTAGATCTACTACCTCTTTCCTCTTTTGTTGCTCTTTCTAGAGTCATTGCATGCTATAGGATATTTAGGAAATGCATCATTATTTGCATGTGCCTGTGAGATGGAGTCTCCATTGCAAAGTCCAAGACCAGATCTATTCACGAGATATATTTATCTCTTAAGTATGATGTTTAAGGCCTTAGTTCTCTTCAACTGCTTCAACTTAATGTCTTTATGTTCTAGCTATTTTCTCATGGAGACAATTTCAGCTTCAAGTTCTTCAACTTGGCCCTCTCTCTCTTTTTTCTGATTGGTCTTTACATCCTCAATTTTTCTCACTTCTACCAAATAATTCCTCAAGATAATAAATTCTTCCTTTATATTAACCTTTTTGTCATCGCAGATATGAAAAAAACATTCTTGATCTCTACATGCAACTGTCAACCTTCAACTATTAGTTTATGAATAATAATCATGGTTCTCATATTTAGCTTTAAGAAGCTTAACGTCATCCTCATCTTCACAAGGAAACGAAACATGGCTATCATCAGATCTATCTAAAACATAACTAAAAAAAATATCATCTTTACTTATACCTTCATATATGCTTTGTTGGAGCACAAATGGTTCCACTAAAACATTTTTTGATTTCTCCTTATCAGTTGTTGAACTCTCACTAGGGGGATGAGACTCTTCCTCCCAAGATTATAGCTTCTGAGGGCCCTTCTTATTTTTCTTATTTTTGTTCTTCTTCAACTCTTCATTACTGCTTCTACTATTGTCTCCTCCATATAGGATCTATGATTTGTCCCATATCTATTTAGTGGATGTCAAGTCCACTATCCTCTCTAGATTTACATTATGGAAATTATCATAGATCACACACTTCACCTGTGTATTTGTTTTCTTCACTTTTTTTTGGGAAATATATTGACCATAGTATTCACACACCACCTTTGAAATGTTCGATCCAAAAGTTAATAATTCAGATTTGACTTTTTCTTACCCTACTTAGAAGTTTGCATCAGTGAGCAGATATAGTCCTTGATGATCCATTCCACATTTTTTTTTTTCAAATTTTCTCAGATCTACTTTCTAGTGATTAAGATACACCTAAACGCACCTTCTATGATACTAATTGTTGGAATCTTAACAAAACCTGAGTGGGGGGGTGAATCAGTATTGTGTTGTGGATCACCAATTTATTTATTTTTTCCTTTTCTTTCACATTAATTGGTCATACATTCATTATAATTATAACACATAAGAAGATCATAGAAGCATGAAAAACATATATAACATCAAAGCACAAGATCATAAGAGCAACACATAAGCATCATCATAAATGAGACACTGGATATAAAGTGGAAACCCTTTTGGAAGAAAAATCATCATCTACTTCTGCTTTGTTGTTCTTCCTTTTATTGAAATGTTTTTGTTACATCAAATCATTAGCCACCACCAGTGTGCAAGCCACAAACTTCTATTATGCAAGAAATCACTTGCTTCAAGCCACCACCTGATGGAAGCTACCATTTCCTGAACTTTACTAGTCACCACCTGCTAGAATCCACCACTCCCTCAACTATGTAGACCACTACCCACTGTAGGAAACATCTAATAGTTTTTATAGCCACCATTAGACAAAATCCACCACTCCCAAGTTCTTAGGCCACAGCCTCAAGGATGCCACTACACCTTGAATTAACAAGCCACAACTCGCCCATTGAAGGCCCCAAACTTCAAGCTCTATTGGACCACTTTTCATTATTTTTAAAACTAAGATCCATTTGAAAAAAAATCAATAAACCACATGCCTCGTTTCATCTCATTTTCAGAATGGACCCACACTAAACTTTATGCTCATCAATTGACTCAAAAAAAATCTTTGTTCATACAATCAACTCATCATAGTTTGACTCAAACTCTTTCAACAACATACATCTCACATCAGCTCTCTCAGTCATAACTAAGTCAGATACAACAACTATGAGTCAGATACAACAACTATAATTCTTACTCATATGTAATCTCATTAAATAGATCACACAAACTGTCATACACAACTTTTCCTATGCTCATAAAATAGATCAACCCCTACTCAATACAATACATCATAAAACTCTATCAACACTCTATCAACAAGATACAAATTATAAACCTTGACCTCATACATTAAAGCTACAACCATATAAATTACAAGTTATACAACATCAATCCATATAACCCTTGCAACATAAACAATTTTAGCATACAACACTTTGATCCAAGAGCACTAGAGCATAGGCTAGCTCTATCCTAAGTCTCACAATCTCTACAACAACCCTTTATAGGAAGTGTGCACATCCTTCAGATCGATCATCTACAAAACACATCATCATACTCTATTTCCTTTGTCCCATTGCACCATATTGCACTATTTGACCTCCATTATTTTCTCTACCTCTTTTTACTCCATGCACACAGGTATGATTTTTTTATATTACTCATTTACTCATACATCAAAATATACAAGAGAGATCTTTGAATAAACAATACTACAAGTGTGTACACTTTCTACCTATATCATCACATTATTATCCTTCTAATTATCTCACCAAATGCACACTATTTCGCCATTGAACTGTGTAACCAAAAATATGTGCATCGCTTAGATATTTAAACATAATGATTAGCACTTGAATGATGGGACAAATCAATCATTGTGTTATTTCATATGAATGTGAACACTTGGACCAAATCAACCACTACAGGGAAGACCTTTTGGTGTGGAGCTTTATTATCTTATTTATTTAGAGGTATCACTGCATTGGACCCTAGTTCGTAATGTGGTGGAAATGTCACCCATATATGTACACCGTCAGGGGGGTCTGGGGGGGGGGGGTGATGGCGATTATTTGGACCCTCCTGGTAGGGGATCGAGAGGGGGGGAGGGATAGCTACCCCTGAAGCTAAAAGTAGATGTAAAATTGCCTTGTAAAATTTTGTAATTTCGTAGTCAATCAGGACCGTTCATTGGGCAGAGATTTGACTGTAGAAGTTATCTTTAATTTAGGGTTTTTTTCCTTAGAAGGCAACCCCTCACTATATATGAGGGAATTGTATTGTATCTATGTAGATTTGTATTCTAAGTGAGAAAGAGAGAGGAGATTGTGTGAGAGAGAAGAGGGAATTACAACGGATCTGTTGTAGGTTGTATCTCTTCATTTTGTTGGATATTATAAAAGGAAGGATTCACTGTTTCTCCATGGAAATAGCCCAAATTTGGTGAACCACGTATATTTGTGTCTCTCTTGTTTTATGCATTTTCTGTGTTTATATTTCTTAAATATTTTAAGTTTTCCATTGCTCTGTAATATATAATTTTCTAACAATTAGTATCATAGCCAAAGGTCCATTTGGTAGAAAAACTCATAGGAGAGAAGGGTTCTTGGTTTGAGTGGGAGCAATGGTGGAAGATGGTAGGTTTAGAGTCAAAAAATTTAATGGGAGAAACTACTAGCTCTAGAAGATGCAGATGGAAGATTATCTGTATCAAAAAGATTTGTACCTACCATTGAGCAGAAAGACAAAGAAGCTGACATGTATGACAGACACAGAATGGGATATTCTCGATAGAAAGGCACTTGGAACAATATGGTTGTGTCTAGCAGCATCGATAGCCTTATATATTTCAAAGGAAACGAAAACAGAGGGTTTAATGTTAGCATTGGCCAAAATATATGAAAAACCCTCGGCCTCAAATAAGGTATTTCTTATGAAGCATTTATTTAATGTGAAGATGTCAAAAGGTGGATTTGTTGCTAATCATTTGAATGAATTTAATAAAATTACCAGTCAGTTAAGTTCTGTAGGGGTAACTTTTGATGATGAAGTTAGGGCTTTGTTATTTTGTGCTCATTGCCATAAAGTTGGAATGGTTTAGTTATGGCCATTAGTAACTCTGTCTCTAGATCTGGTACTTTAAATTTTGATGATGTTGTCGATGCAATCCTTAGCAAGGAAATGCGATGGAAAAGCTCTGGTGAGACATCAGGTAATGCTTTGACTGCAGAGACTAGGGGAAGAAAAATTAAAAGAGCAAAGAGCCTAGGATATCACAGTAAGTTAAGGAAAGGAAGATCCAAGTGCAGATCAAGGATAGTGTGCTGGAAATGTCGGAAGAAAGGACACCTGAAGAAAGAGTGCAAGTCTCGAAAGGGAAAAGAAGGAGATGCGTAACAATAAAACAATGATGAAGTGAATGTGATAGGTGATGTGTTGCAAGATTCTTTGATTTTTTCATTAGAAAATATTATTGATCCGAGGTGGTAGATTCAGGGGCCTTATTCCATGCCACACCTGATAGGAAACATTTTCATGATTATGTTCAAGGAGATTTTGGACATGTTCGATTAGGTGATGATAAACCCTGTAAAATCATTGGAATGGGTACAGTTTTAATAAAAAAATAGAATGGAAATCAATGGCTATTGAAGGAGGTAATGCATGTTCTATATCTGAAGAAAAATCTGATTTCAACGGGATAGTTAGGAGGTGAAGGCTGTGTAACTACTTTTACAGATAAAACCTAGAAGGTCACTAAAGGAGCCCTAGTAATAACAAAAGGAGAAAATGTTGGTACATTGTATTTATGCAATGGTATTTCTAATTCTATTAATGATTTAACGTCTACAGGAGAAGATACAACATTGTGGCATCATAGGCTCAGGCACATAAGTGAGAAGGCGATGCAGATTCTTCACTCAAGAAATTTGTTACCAGGTTTGAAGCATGTTGATTTGAAATTCTATGAGAATTGTGCTTATGGAAAATAGAAGAGAGTCATATTCCTCAGTGTTGAGAAAGAAAAGAAGAGCAAAAAATTAGAGCTTGTGCATACATATGTATGGGGACCGACTCAGGTATCATCTCTCGGTGGCTCTCGTTATTATGTGACTTTTATTGATGATGCAACTAGAAAAACCTAGATTTATTTTATTCGAAATAAATCTAATGTATTTGATACTTTCAAGAAATGGAAAGCTTTGGTTGAAAATGACATAGGAAAAAGGTTGAAGTGTCTTAGATAAGAAAATGGAGGTGAATATTGCAGCAAAGAGTTTGATAGGTACTATTCAGAGAATGGAATTTGTAGAGACAAGACAGTTATAGGAACACCATAAGAAAATGGTGTGTTAGAAAGGATGAACATGACAATCATGAAGTGTGCGAGGTGCATGAGATTGCATGCAAGATTTCCTTTACAATTTTGGGCAAGTGTTGTAGATACTGTTGTTTATCTAATAAACAGAGGGCCTTCAAGTTCCTTGGATGGTGGTATTCCAGAGGAGGCATGGATAGGTAAAAAGGTAAACTACTCATTTTTAAAGACTTTTGGTTGTGAAGCCTTTGTCCACATTAATAAAGAAAATAGAACAAAGATTGAGGAAAAATTAAGTAAATGTACCTTTATTGGATACGGTGTTAATGATTTTGGTTATCGATTTATGATTATGAAAAACACAAAATCATTAGGAGCAGAGATGTCATATTCAATGAAAAGGTTTTGTATAAGGATCAAGATGCAGGAAAAGAAATAGGAAAAAGAAAACAGAAAATACACAGTTCTTGATGAGATCATAGAAAAAGTGAAGGTGCCTGAAAATCATAATGACTAATAGCCAGAACAACAACAACAAAAACACCTGAAAGTAGTATTACAAGATGTACCAAGTTAAGTAGACCCCCTGAATGATACTCTCCTTCATTATATTATGTATTGCTAACTGACTCTGGTGAACCAAAATGTTATGAAAGAAGAGATGGACTCCTTAGAACATAACCAGACTTGGAACTTAGTCAGGTTCCCTGCAAGTAAAACAACATTGCAGAATAAATGGGTTTACAGGTTGAAGGAAGAAGATGGAGGTAGAAAAAGGTATAAAGCTAGACTTTTGGTGAAAGGGTTCGCACAAAAAAGGGTATAGACTTTGATGAGATATTTTCTCCTGCTATTAAAATGAGTTCAGTTAGAACTATTTTAAGTCTAGTAGGAGCTAAAGATTTGCATCTTGAGCAGTTAGATGTAAAGACAACATTTCTCCATGGGGATTTGGAGGAAGAGATATATATGCAGCAAGCACAAGGATATGAGGTAAAAGGGAAGGAGAAACTAGCGTGTAGTTTGAAGAATAGCTTGTATGGCATAAAACAGGCTCTAAGGCAGCGGTATCTAAAATTTGACAAGTTCATGTCTGAACAAGGTTATACTAGATGTCATTCTGATCATTGTGTTTATCTCAAAAGGCAAAATGATGGCAGCTATATTATATTGTTATTGTATGTAGATGCCATGCTTGTTGTAGGTTCTAACGCACAGGAAATAAATGTGCTCAAAATAAAATTGGAAAACTCATTTGCAATGAAGGATTTGGGTGCTACAAAACAAATCCTTGGTATGAGAATAACTAGAGACAGGAAGAATCAAAAATTAACATTGTCTCAGAGTGAGTACAAAGAAAAAGTGTCCCCAGGAAAAAAAAAAGAAAAGGTGTTGAAAACATTTAATATGCAAAATGAAAAACCAGTTAGTATACCTTTGGCTAGCCATTTCAAACTAAGTAAGGAGGTGTGTCCCAAGACTTAGGAAGAAATGGCTTATATGTCTAAAGTTCCATATGCATCAGCAGTTGGAAGCTTAATGTATGCAATGGTTTTCACAAGGCTTGATATTGCACATGCAGTGGGAGTTGTAAGTAGGTACATGAACAATCCAGGAAAAGAACATTGGATGGTAGTGAAGTGAATTCTCAGGTATTTGAGAAGTACCACAAATCAAGCATTATGATTTGGTGGTTCAAACATTGCTCTATATGGATATGTTGATGCATATATGGCAGGTGATAAAGATAACACGAGGAGCACAACATGGTATGTGTTTATTGTAGGTGGAACAACTATCAGCTGGGTTTCAAAACTACAAAGTGTTGTTTCACTGTCAACAATGGAAGTAGAGTATGTTGTTGCTATAGAGGCTAGTAAAGAAATGATTTGGTTATAAAGGTTTCTAGATGAAATGGGTAAGAACAAGGAGTTGGGTAGGTTATACAGTGACAGCCAAAGTGCCATACATCTTACAAATAACTCTATTTTCATTCCATGAAAAAACATATATAGCTCAAGTACCATTTCATACGGTCAGTGTTGGAAGATGGGCAGTTGAAGTTGGAAAAGATACACACTAGCCAGAATCCTGTAGATATGTTAAAAAAAGTTGTAACCAGGGAGAAATTGAGATTTTGCTTAGTTTCAATTGGTCTTCAAGCATGATGAAGAAGATGAGAAATAGCCAGGTCCAAAGTGGAGTAATTGTCCAGCAAATGAAGCAGTGGTGGATTTGCTATAATCAGTCTCCAAGTGGGAGATTGTTGGGTGTGGACACTGATTATCTTCTTTATTTAGAGGTATCGCTGCATTGAACCCTAGTTCGTAATGTGGTGGAAACGATGCCTATCTATGTACACCACTAGGGGTGTCTGGGGGGGGGGATGCTGATTATTTGGAGCCCCCCCTAGCGGGGGATCAGGGGTAGCATCCTCGAAGCTAAAAATAGATGTAAAATTTCCTTGTAAAATGTTGTAATTTCATAGACAATCTGGGTCGTTCATTAGGTGGAGATCTGATGGTAGAAGTTATGTTTAATTTATGGTTTTTTCCCTAGAAGGAAACCCCTAGCTATATATGAGGGAATTGTATTGCGTCTATGTAGATTTGTATTATAAGCGAGAAAGAGAGAGGATATTGTTTGAGAGCAAAGAGGGAAGTACATCAAATCTGTTGTAGGTTGTATCTCTTCATGTTGCTGGATAATATAAAAGGAAGGACTCGCTGTTTCTTCATGGATGTAGCCCAAATTGGGTAAACCATGTATATTTGTGTCTCTCTTATTTTATGCATTTTCTGTGTTTATATTTCTACAATATTTTATGTGTTCCATTGCTATGTAGTATATAATTTTCTAACAAAACCAAATTAGCATTTCATTAAATCATGAAGACTAAATCAACCACTACCAAATCAATCAATATGTTTACATCAAATATTTCATCTTTGGAGGACCAAATTATCCATACATTGAATGACCAAGTAAAATGAACCATTGACATATTTTACCTTGGGAAAATACCTGAGTTTGTTCTCATGGTATCCTTTTAGCAACTACAAGAAAGTGCCATAGACATTGAATTAACACCCTACATCAATATCTATGCTCACACCATTGCATGCATGTAGCACTAAGGTAGTGATTCCCCGTGACACCAAGGAATGAACACGATGGTCTAGTAACACTTAGAAAATAAAATTCTCTCTACTGAGAAATTGTTCCTCCTGCATCAAGCCAACTTCAACCTCTTTTCCAAACACCTATAATACTATAGAACCTCTGACAACCTATGTTAATAATTATATCATCTTGCAAGAATTCCTTCGGCTGGTTGACATCAATGCCAACACCATGCTACCAAAAAATAATAGATCCACCTTTAATTTTTAGATAAAACTTTACGTTGTTTCTCGAACCCTTGCAAGACTTTTCACCTCCCGAGGTTCCAATTCTAAGAGATGACATGACAATTAACATCACTATTTTGGTCTTCTTAGTGTTGTCAATTGATGTATTAGGGTTATGACCTCAAATTGAATCCAAAAGGACTTCTCACTACTTGAGCGACTTGACAATACTTTGAGATCCCGAAGGATAAAAAATAGAAATGAAAGAGGGAAGGCTATGTTAGTTGTTGCACTTATATGATTGCGAATTATTACCATGGATTAGCTATGTGAACCTCTAGATGTCACTTAGCTTAGAAACTAAGACTTTGAAGGATGGAAAATTTAATAATTCATTTAAGTGTACCTCTGTGCACTTGATATTTTAACCTCGTCTGTGTTGTGGCTCTATAGGTTAACTCATGTATTGACTTTGCACTATTCATTCCTATAATTTCCAATATAGGGATTCCACCCTGCAAATAAGCCAATTGACTACCAAATAGAGACATTTCTCACACCAACACACAAAATCTTCCATGCTCATAGAAATGAACATATGCATAGAAAATTCGACATTCGAATATATATTAATTTTGGAAGACTAAATATAACCCCATTAACATAGTCCTCCCAATTCCAAATCTCTCACTCAATCACTCCAAAAATTTGAATCTTGATTATATTAGAGAACTTTTAATAGATCTATCATATAATCTAACAAGCCAAATATAATTCCTATTTTCTCTAACCAAATCCCAAGTTTATCTAAATTATCCCTTTAACATAAATACCAAATGACACTTGACTAACTTCCTAACAATTCATATTCTTCTAGGCTATACTACATAATTCAATAATTTTAGGGAAACTAACTTCCCTTGGAAAATAAATTAGGGAACCAACTCCCTTAGTAAGTGGGATTTTACCTAAGAAGGTCATATGTGAATTCAAGTGTTGGATGCTCCTGCATCACTTATCCACTTGTTGATGTTTTGAAATGACCAAGTCAACATTAGGGTGACCACTCTGTCAAAGTCCAAATTAGACATTCATCCATTTGGGATGGTGATTTAGATCAATATGTGGACCCAATTTCCACTGAAATGATTTATCCTCCTTAGGATATGATCTCATAAATGTAAATGCAGTGTAAGCTAATATGCAATAAATAGAAAGAGATATTCTATCACTAATCTAAAACTAACATAATCTATACTATATCAATCAAAATAGGGAACAATCTCAATCTCAACCAAGAGAACGGTGAATGGACTAGGATTGAATCTAAGATTAAGATGAACTAATAAATCACATTATAGTTCATATGATTTAAAGTAATTGAGGAAAATGTGCCTATGTAGTCAACTAGATAAGTAGTTACCAGAACCACACAAACACATACTTAGTTTCAAATATTACTGATTGAATTTAGGATTAAGATGAACTATTGCCTCATAGAAATAATTCATTTGTAAAATAACGATTGGAGAAAAACAAGTATGTAATTCAACTACATAAATAGTTATAAAAAATCACATACAAGTCTAGCTGAATTCAATATGAAATTTTGATCTAAATATGACAAACCATGAGAAGATAACTTTTCATTGGTTTTAAAGAAGAATGAAATTGTATGAAATCAACAAGAATGTTAAAATCGGAAAACATATGCTGATCGAAATAAGAAAGAAATCAAAATTGAATAAGTTTAAAATTCTAGCAATCAACTTTTAGATTGAAACAACAATGTAGAAAATTGAAGATCTGGTTATACGTTCGAGAGTACAAAAGATTTCAAAGAAAATTCATGACAACTTGAGCTTTTCAATCACCGACATCTCCTCTCTAGTATTTTCCTACAAGTTCCTAATTTTCTCCAATTATTTACTTTACAATAGTGCAAGGCTGATTCTTTTTCCATAAATCGGACCCCCTTTCTTTCAGGTATTTCCAGGTACCCTTTAAATGACATTACACATTAATAAAAAATGGACTTTTTAATGAAAATTTTAACAATATAATAAAAAATGCAAATTAGATTGATTTTGTAGTTATTCAATGACCTATAAAGTCTCATCTAAAAGCCTTCTATTTCAATCCTTCAAATCATAAGCGACCACAGGTGTAACTGTGTGTAACCAGAACAATCAAATTAGGAACCTTCATAATATAGATTCCACAAACGAATCATAATCATAACAAGACACCGATTTAATTCATTCCCATAGTTTTCTCTTCTAATGTGGGAAAATTTCAACCACTTAAAATTATTCTCTTCAATTTTATAAATTCAATGAACCGATACATGCCAATTTGGATTTCTAGGACTTGAGTTTCATACTAAATTCGTTGCCCTTTTCCATTCATTGTTTTGGGCATTTAACTTACATATTTTACAAAATTATCATTCCAAAATTTTTTCCCTCATTTATAGCTTTCCAACAAGCTATCTGCCACCTAATTTGGTGTCGCGGAACTCAAGATATGGCCTTGGGAAGTTGACACTCAACCAATGTTGATTAAATTTGTGGGTTAATTGGGGCCTTTGGTTTAAATACCAAAAAATAATACATGCATAGTGAATGAAATATTTAGAGTGCTTATATTGTTTTTACTTGTTTATTATAATTTGTGTGAAAACATGAGGAAGCTATGGTGGAGGATGTGTGTGCTAAATGTTTTGACCGCATGTAGAATTAAAGTGAAGTAATAGAATATAATAAATAAGGTTAGTCTTCAACCTTTGGGAGCACATAATAATAATTAAATTAAATAAAAAATATGCCACTAAAATTTCCTTGGGCCTTGGCTCCCTAGCTTAGTCACATCTCCTCGGCCCTGAGGTCATTGACCTAGTCTCACCTCCATAGGCCTCAACTCTCTAATCCTAACCTAGTTTTATTGTAGGACATTAGAAAATTTTGGGGGAAATATAATAAATAAAAATAAAAAAATTAAATGAATTAAGATCCAAATAAAGTAAATATTAAGTAAAATAAAAAATTAGTAAAAATTGTAATACTAAAATCCCGAACCCTGATCCACGGCCCCTGGGAAAATTTGGAAATGGATACAATCAAAATGTCTTGGGGACTGGGATTTTGACGACTCAAAAATTTCGGTGAACTATAAGTTTTGGTGACCAAATAATAATTTAAAATGCAATAAAACAATCAAGATATAATAAAATAAGGAAAACAAGAAAGAAACATGAGTAAACAAAAAAAATTAAATGGATCCACATCAGCTGCCATGTCATCCTACTATGTAGGATTCCATGTTAGCATTCCAGCTCATCAAAATAGGGAAAAGGAAAAACTTCTAAGGGCCATAACTTTTGATATGGAACTCGATATGAGGCAAACTTTATATCAACGAAAATATCTCGAAGGGGAGAAGATGATGGAAATATCAAAAGTAGAAAACCATGAACATAAAAATCACTCAAAATAGGAAACAAAATGAAAACCAAGGTGGTTTTTTCAAAATTTATATGAGGGTTCCTTTATTTTTTTAGAAAAATTAAGGGGGATTGTTGAGGTCTCAACAAATGGCGATGCACCGGGATGACGCAATTATCTCTATTGCTAACATAACTGGGCTTAAATTTATTAAAAGACAATTTATAAGTTTTACAAAATTCCTAAACATTGGATCAACTTCTTTGGGCCCCACATAAGACAAATCAAATAATATAAATTCTAAAGGTTTGAGTACTTAATATATACTCAATATTTAAGCAATGAATCCAAAATAGGGAAAAATTATTTTATATTTTTCTCATACTATTAAATAGAATAGATATAACTATGGAGCTTATTATTAGTGGATAACTATTAGGTGCACAATTTATCTTTTTTTGTTTTCCCGACATTGCTTTGCTTGATGTGAGCATCAATAGCCCCAACGAAGATGTCTCAGTGCCATACTAAGATAGTCCCATTGCGAGTAAGTGTCAATAGCCTTCAAAATTTTACTTGTGCTTCCCACACTTTTTAGTTCTTTTAACTCTCTTATATTAAATTCCACCATTTAGATTTAATTGTTGAGAATTGCACTATGCAATTGGGTGAATAGAGTGGGGTGGTATAAGATATCGTATTATATATATTGAAAGGAAATAGATGTAATAGTTTACAAGTTTGACTCCGATTCTTTTCCCTTAATCTATTAATATAAAGGATTTATTTAATGTGGTGGGATTCAAGGAGAAATACTAAGGTAGGTTGTTTCCTCTATTTAAAAGAGAACAATAATAGTTGAAATATTTATTAGTGTTCCTCCATAATCACTAGTCAAATGAAAAATAATTGAAACTTAAAATGGATGATTTTTAAATAAATAAAACCCCATTTGTAATAATAGAGTATAGATTCCATTTGTGTTGCTTTGAAGAGATTCCCCATATAGAACTTCAAAAACATAATAAACCTAAAATCTCAAATCAAAATCGGAGAAAAGAAAATGTACAAAACTCGATAAATTCAAAGGATTATTAAAACCAAAGCCATGGAAAAGCTTATTGACGCCCAATATATGATGGAAGTAATCACAATCATACTAATAATGTTTGAAAGTGCAGAAAATGGAAAATGAAGATATGGAAAAGTCCAAATTCCTATTAAAAACTAGTGCATTAAGATAGACCCTTCATATAAAAAAATCTCAATCAATGTACATCTCATCATATCAAAGTTTAAATATGGAAAGGAATAATTAGCTCATGAAGGATATATTGAATTTTAAATTGGGACTGCTAACCCTCTTAAATCTAATTAATAATTTATCATGTAAATACATTTTTTCCTTAAAATTGTGATATATTGATTTTACTAATATAAGATATGTCTCTATTTAGGAATTTTATTCAAAGAAAATAACATAAAAGAATTTGAAATAGAGAAAGATACATCCTAAACTATATGTATAGTTATGACATCAATTTTGAAATAGGGGAGCCATTATCACAAGATTAAAGGAAGAGATGTGTAATTGAAGATTGTATTCTTTCCCATTTTATTATCTTAAAATATTTCTTGCTTCATGCTTTTCAAAACTAATTTTACATCAAAATTTTCATAGTGATTAACTGATAAAAGATAGAACTTAAGAGACATGTTTAATGAATATGATGACAATCAAATCACTAGGAGGGAAAATTATGTAAAGTAAATTTCTTTGAATACATCTTGGTGATGACTTGTGCCTAGTTTGAGATTGACATATTATTTCATAAATGCATTGATTTGAATGAAATAAAAGAAATGTAATCTATTGGTAGAAGAAGAAAACAAAAACCAAGCTAATTAATCTATTTCTATGCTTATTCTAAACTATAGGAATAATAAAACTAGGTAAAATCAAATTTCCAATGGAGTCATTCATGTTGCTTTAAACCTACAAACATATGTACATCAAAAATTAGTAATATAAGATGAATTAACTTAGCAAACGAAATTGAAAGATTTGCACTACTTAACATTCTACACATTATGAATAATATAACATCATTATTATATACGGGAAACTCAATACTAAAATATTTCTCTAACCAGGATTCTATGTTATCATAAAAATCATTATGTAACAATATCTCATTGATAAATAATTCTTCCAATGAAAATTTGGTTGGGTTGCTAAAATTAGGTTGAAAAGATGCTAGAGATTTGGAAGAAATTATGGATGAATAGCTTGACTGGTAGGAATAATGTGAAGTGATCTCAAGTACTAGAGTTTGTGTGAAATCGTGAAACTTAATTATGAGATAAACAAAAAGATGATGAAGCATACTATGATTTCGAATTGTGATGTTGTTCCATCAATCTTAAGGAAATTAGTCGAATCAATTAATGCATCTTTCTCCACTAAATTACCAACACTGAAATACCAACATAATTTATTACAAAAATGAAAGATTATAGTTATATATCCATTAAAAGTTAGAAACAAAATTTCAATCAATTATAAACAATAGAAATTTAAATTTAAAATAAGTTTTGGTTGAGGAAAATAATATAAGGAGAACTAAGTTTTCGGCACCAGGCGGTTTCGATGGGGGGTCTAGGTTTTGTTACAGGTAACATTGTTCTTGACGGCAGATTTCATGGCGATGAAAGTGGCAACCCGTGACCTGTTCTCACATCGGTAGTTTATGACAACAGTTTTTTTTATTTCCATGGCAGTGCATGCGGTTATCCCTGTGACTCTTTTCCTGCATCGACAACTGCTCTGAGAGGGTTTTATAACTATTGTTTATTTCACTCCGTGACTTATTATGCTTTGTTATTATGATAGTCAGGGTTTAGGAATAGTATTGGGGTTTCTCCCATGGTTTTTTTCGGTTGTTTTTTCACAGTGGATATTTTTTTAAGCTGGGAAGGACTATTTAGGAGTTTTCGCGCACAACAACCAGAGTCAGCGCCTGTTTGGGGGGATTTTTGACCCTGCTTCCTCAGAATAGCTCCTAGACTGCACTAACGACATTGTTTATGCATGGAAGAGGAACTCCTAGACTACTCTTCCAACACCCTGGAACCATCATAAATCTGGGTCAGATGCATAGGTAGCAATGTTTTCCTCAATAATGGAAGATATGGAGGTAACCCTACAGGGGTTATGGTTTACACAACTGGTTGTCGCGGTGACTGAAGGCTTGCTCAACCTGGGAGAGGCATCTAAAACGCATTTTATAATATTTCGTCACCTTCTGAGATGATGTCCTAGGCACATGAACATCAAAGTACTGAGAATGTTCTAGGTTGCACGGGTATGGCAACGGCTGGAGTGAGTGGAATGGTTACTGAAAATCTATGGGTTTTGAATCAACCTTGTAGTGCACACGGGGTGTTACATAGTAATTTGTCACTGTCTTCACTCCAGTCTTCCTACTGTGTCATGTGTCCAAGTCATACATGTTTATATTAGACAAATGCTCTCTGATGTTGCCAAATGACCCACTTTTCCAAAGGTATCTGCCTCATCGCATATATTGGCTAAATAAACGCGCTGAAGAGCACTCCTAAATATTCCAGAAGCGCTGCCATCACGGAAGTACACTTGATTCACGTGATGGTCCGATTTTATGTGCCAGCACGAGGTCGCTTGTAATCTTCAACGATGATCTGACTAGCTATGTTATTCAATAGTGATGTCAGTGCAGAAGATCAGTTATGGACCCGCGATGATCCAAATTGGGTGAATTTATTCCAATAGTCGGCCTTCGAGATGACTCTAGACCTGGTTGTTGGCATAGTTTATGTCGCCCTCCTTTCTCTGGTGTGGTTGTTCCGTCATTTGTGCTACCTTCCTTAGAGATAGGCTCCCTCTTCCACCTTTCATGGAGACTCCTTCTCCTATTTAAACTATCACCATTTCTATGTGCTACTAGTTTTTGGAATGGTTGCTGATAGTTGGCTAGTGGAGCAGTGTTGTTAGTGTTTGTGAGTTTGCTAGATAGCTGGTGTGTGTGTGACAAGTGTGGGATTGTTGATAGCTTGAGGAAGGTTTTGAAGTGCCCTTAATCTTTTGTAAAACTTGTGAGTGAGAGAGATTTGTAGTACAGTGATGTGTGGTTTGACGGTAAAGTCATATGGGCGATGCCCAGGCAGACCCGAGTTCAAATCTCATTGAGTACATTGACCTGTTGTGGTGGTGGCTAGAGGGGCGGATTCCCCTTTCCTGGTTGAGTCTGCTCTTGCTAAAATCATAGGAACTTAGTATAACTGATTTGCAGGTGGTTGGTTATGCTCTTGGTGTTATAGTGGCAACGTTAAGGTTTGATCCTGGGTCTCCCCTAGATTAGGCCAGGCAGTTACCGATTCACCATGTGGTATAAAAAAAAAGAGAGAGATTTGTATGTTGGGAGATCCATCTTCAAAGAGTGAATGCTTGAGGAACATGCTGGCTGGATCCCTCTGAGAAGGCTTGTGACGTCAAGACTTTGGTTATAAGCTTACTCTTATTTCATTGTTAATGCAATCAATGATGTTTTCCTATGTCTTGTATGTAATGTACTTGATAGCTCATGACTTCTTGAATTTGTGAGTAAATAGATCATTGTTGTTCTGGTTACGTGCTTTGTTGTATTTCCTTTGCATTGTTTCAGGTTGATTACTCATTAGGAGAAGGAAGCAGAAGCTGGAGGAGCACAACAGAACTCCATCGACCACCAGTTGAGGTAAGCCTCCAACTATGACTGTTTGAGGAAAGCTATTCTTGATTTGTCCTTGTTTGTGACTATAACCACTCTTGGGCTAGAGGGGTTGCCTCTGTCCGCAGAGGGAACACTTTCCTGCATCACACGAGGCTTTTGCTGAAGCATTCCCTCGTCTGGTTTCTGCATCAAATGTACACAATTTGGGGTATTTTGACAGTATTACCCAACATGATCTAGGGATGAAGGAGAATAGATCCTCTGACTTTGATGAAAACCCCCAAGCAGAAGGAGAACAACAACCCTTAAGCCCACACAACAAATTGAGTGGGGGGGAATCCAAGTCTTCAAAGCTTCAGGAGCGTGGCCAGCTTCTAGTTTTCATGGCAGGAATAAGCATTGCCAAAGTGGCACTTACTAAGAGTACTATACTGGTAGGCAAGGTCTATGGCTGAAAATATACACCATCACGTTTAAAGAGGTGGATAACATAGGTCTCAGGACATCTGATGGAGAAACTCCCTGTGGTGCTCACCATGTCCAAGGGCTGGTTTTCTCTCATTTTCACTTAGCTGAAACCTATAAACTAGGTCTTGACTCATTATTGGCAATAGAGATGACGTTAATCCTTCTCAAGAGATGGTAACCTCACTTTGATCCAAAGAAGGAAAATATGGGGGCGTGGCTGATTTGGGTGCATCTTCCTAGACTCCCTCTGCAATTGTGGGCAGAGGAAATTTTTAGGTGCATTGCGGATGACCTGGGTGTATATCTGGACCATGAAAGTTCATTCCAAGAAACTGGATGCCTGGAAATTACTAGAATACCGATGCACTTGGACACCCAGGAGGGCTTGGTGGAGAGCTACTAGCTTCAGATGAGTGAGATTATCAGGTGACAGGTTCTAGATTATGAGGGAATTCCTTTCAAGTGTAGGCAGTGCCATGAGGCTGGTCACCTATATAAAGACTATCTAATGATAACAGGGAAACAACCGGAAACCTCGAGATCATATGTCTCAGTGAGAACCCAAACGAGTGCGGAAGCAGAAACCTCACTGGCAGTTCTCTTAGGGGAACCTTTGCCAAGTTGGGGTGAGCCTGTGGCGATGACACTACAAACAGACTTTGGGACCTCTACGATACTGGTCACCAGATCGCGATCAAGTGGCAATGAACCTTTTTCGAGTACTCTTTTTGCCTCTTCCCTTGTTTCTCATGATTGTCTGTTCTCTGGTATTTCATCATCATCTGTGTTTGTTTTGGATTTGGGCACTAGGGCCAGTAATCTATGTTTCATAAATTGCCATGTGGCTTCTGCTCCTCCTCCTGCCCTATGTTGCTTCCTGACCCTTCTTTTGGACTCCCTTCCTATAGTCCCTAGGGAGAGCCCAATTTCTAGTGGTTCTCACCGCTATAACCTAATATACTTACCCATTTCCAGGACCCCTTCCTTTGGCCTGGATGAGGACCCTCTCCCATCCTTACCCTTGAAGCCTCCCAGGGGCAGACAATCCCATTTATCCAAAGCCATGAGATGGGTTGGTATTAAGGTGGCATTGGGCATATAGACTCCTATTGATTGGGTCGTCCTTAGAGCAAAGGGAAGCCCTACTAAGGTTACCCCATGAAGTGCCTCTCTTTCAACTGCAGGGTTTTTGCCAGCCCGGATAAAAAACTGGTGCTAAAGAGGCTATGTAGTTCAGAGTGATTGGATGTTTTATTTGTACAGGAGACTATAGGTGATGGAGTTTCCATAAACAAGGTCCTTATGAAAATACTCACGGATTGTGAATTTCATTTTTTGGACGTGAGAGGGATATTGGGAGGTTGTTCCATGGGGTTCAATAAAAAATCAATAAGGGTGGTCAACATATGGGGAGGTGAGGGTTTTCTGGTTGTGGATCTCATCTCCCCATATATCGATCTACCCCTCAGACTCATTAACACCTATGGACCTTGTCATAACAGGGAGGTTTTTTGGGAAACACTGTTGAACGCTGATTTCATGCAAGTTGAAAATTTGATTACTGGAGGTGACCTAAATTTCTCATTAGGACCCACTGGATCCTGGGAAAACAGGGCCCTGATTGATCCCTTAATGACTTTCTTTGAATTACTGATGGACTCTCATGACCTCCTGAATTTTGAATCAGAAACTATTATGCCAACTTGGAGGAATAAACGAACTCGAGAGGATACTTTGGCTAGAAGATTGGATCGATTTTTAATAAAGGATACTCTGTTCGCTAGGTTGGACTGAATTTGTCAATGGGTGGGCTCAGGGGGTCTATCTGATCACTCACTAATTTTCATGGAGATTATGGATTCAAACCATAAACAAAATTCTCCTTTTAAATTCAATGCTACCTGGCTTGCTAAAGCCGATTTCCACAAATTAGTACGAGAGACCTAGACACACTATGGATTAGATAATCGATCCTCACTGAGCAAAGTAATCACTTCAAACCTGGCTCGATTAAGATCGAAAAACATCAGCCGAGCTAGGAAAAAGCAGTAAAAGGATGAAGTTGAGTTACCAAGGATTGAAGGGGTCCTCAAGAAAATGGAAAAATTGAGGCTTACTAGCTACTCAAACTCTGAATCTAAGGATTAGCTGATCAAACTGGAAACGGAAAAGATCTGTCTACTGAGACAGAAAGAGGATACCTGGCACTTAAAGAGCAGAGTAATTTGGTTAAAGGCGGGGGATGAAAATTCAAACTTCTTCCAACAATATGCCACGAGGAGGAAAACTATTAATACCATCTAGGCGCTGTGAGATCATACTAGGAGGCAGGATAGTACTTTCAATCATCTAGCAGATATGGGAATTAGACACTTCTCTCATACTTTTAAGGTTCCTAGGGAAGCCTCCATAGTAGATCTTCTACATTATAGAGGTTTTTCCTAGATTTGTCGAGGCTGAAGAGGTGGTGGCCTTAAATGATCATGTATTGTTAGGGGAAATGGAAGCTTCTTTGAAATGCTTCAAAAGGGACAAGAGTACAGGCCTATATGGGTGGCCCATGGAATTCTACATTACTTTTTTTGAGCTAATTGGGCCTGGTCTCCTTTTGGTCATAGAGGATTGTATACTTTCTAATAGGATGTATGAGGGGCTTAACTTGACTTTCCTGGCCCTTATCCCAAAAGCTGATAATCCCATATATTTTGATGACTATCAACCCATTCCCCTCTGTAACTGTGTTTAAAAAATTATCTCCAACATTATTGCTATGCACCTTAAACCATTCTTATCCAAGATGATTGTTGGGACAAGGTCCCCTACGGTCAATTTTGGGGCAGAAATCCCAAGCTCTTGTGATGTAAAGTGTCAAGTCTCTACAAGTTATGGTTGCAGAGAACGTAGATATAAAGTGTCATAAAGGGATTTTCCCTTCTTTTATGTAAGTTGTGTTGGCTTGTATAGACCTACCCATGGTCTACGGACCATGGGATTGTATAAAAAGGAGAGTCTTAGAGAGTCTAAGTTTAGTCATGAGCGATGGATGAATGTAATGGGTCATTAGAGTGGAAGAGCAAAGAGTCTCAGAGTAGAAGAGAGGCTTTGCAGCTATGTGTGCAGAGGCCTAGAGTAGAGTCTGCAGCTGAGTGTGCGGATCCATGCAGCTTAGTGCGCAGGGTAGCCTAGAGTCTGTAAGCAAATTTGAAGCATCAATAAAGAGATTATTATAGAAATATTTTTGTTTTCCCATTTAATTTTATTATGAATGAACGCATTTATGTTATGATATTGGGTTTATGATTTAATGTTGTATTGATGCATGATTCTGCATGGTTTACATTATTATATGAACGCAAGTAATAGTATATGTTTACACGAAGAATATCTTAATGCATGCTAAAGATATTAGACACTTAAGACGATCCGGGTAATAACAGACTTAGGAGTGATTACAGAGGCGTGTAAGAGGTTGATTCGCTTGTTTAGGGTCCGTGAAAGACAATCGTAGACCTTCACGAAGGCCTAGAAGTTGGTAAGAGGGAGTTATATCGATAAGCCGCAAGGGTGTATCAATCTGCGTGAAGGGAGGTTTAGGGCATAAAACAACATCACAATCATCTCTAGGTGTGAAAACTTGGTTCCAACGTCCCCCCATACTGCTTTGGGTGAGACTTCAGTCCGCGCTCTGCGGATTGATGCTGAAAGGGCTAGAAGTGTAGGGATTTGTTTGGAAAACTTAACTCTGAACCTAGGTCAAGACCCACTAAGCCAACAATTGGTTTCGTTGTTGGGACCGGGATCTACATAAAGATATGTGTGATGTCACATCACTAAATCCAACTAATAAGGAAATTCAAGATTGGTTGGATAGGAAGATCCACGAATTCACGGCGCAAGAAAAAATAAATCTGTGATTGATGAAAGAACAATGGTTGGATAGGTATCTATACACAGAAATACATGAATTGTCTTTTGTTCCTTCCCGGTCGAATTATACGAGTGGATTGCTAAATTGGCAGATGGCCAAGGGAGGTGGAGGCTTGACGGTCCAATAGTGTGGACCCCGGAGCTAGTATGAAGATTGGAAGCCTCTAAAGATAAGATCATGCACGCTGTCGATCACTGGCTTGATCGTGTCCTCAGAGGGTTTGTGATAGATTTTTCGGTTGATGCCTTGGTCAACTATAGTGAAATAAAGTGATGCTTCTTCAAAGGATCGTGAGGTAAGTATTTAAGATCTTTGAATACTTGGGTTAAAATTCTCTTGTGTGAAAAGCGAGTTACGAAATTACCTTGATGTTTGGAGCTACACGAAATGGAAAGTTATTCAGGGATAGAAGGGGAATAGGTCTTGAATATAGCTTGTTGATTGAGCCTCCTTTGAGTGATGATGGAGAAGCAACACAGGCTTCTCCACAGAGCATTGTCCAGTTAATAAGGTGAGGGTTCTTGCAAATACCCCATCCACCCACACCACCTCCATCTTCACCTCCACCGCATACACCTTCGCCCACACCACCACCACCTCCACGACCGTTCAATATGGAAAATACAATGAAGTCACCCATTTTCAAGGGCTTGGGAAATGAGGACCCAGACAAGTTTTGGTTCATCATGAAGGCTGTGTGGCAAGCTCAGAACATTACAGATGATGAAATGAAGAAGGCAACATTGGTTACTTCTTTGTAGGAACTTGCGCTAATGTGGTACATTAAGTACTACACTGATAACCTGACGGCTGTGTTGGCAGACATTCAGACTACACTGAATAAGGAATTCAGTAGGCCTAAATTTGAAGTGCAATCAATTGTTGGATTCAAGGAGATCATGATGAAGCTTGGTGAGACACCCTGGGAGCTGGATCAGAGATTGAAGTGCAAGATCCATGAAGCTAACATGAATCTTACGGATGGGAAACACCGTGAATGGTTTGTGGCTTCGCTCTTGCCTCATCTAAGGGTTGCTTTATCACAACAAAAGATTGGGACCCAGGTGGAAGCCTTGGAAATTATGATGAGATTGCATGAGACACTGATTCAAGATGATGCTTTGGGAGTTTAGCAGATTCACACGGAGTTGCAAAACCTTTTCCTAGAATTCCAAAGTATGAAGAAGGATAGAGTAGCTCGGCCAGAAGTGCACGAAGAAGTTTGGTTTTTTAAGGTTCAAGGGCATGATAAGGATCATTTCCCTGTCTTCACGAATTATATTTAAGGAGGAGGGCATATGCCTCTGAGGCCGGAAGCTAAAGCAGGGCTAAGTACAGGGCCCACACTGTGGTGTGCTATCTGTCAAGAAGCTGGAAAACATGTGACAGATAATTGCAACTTGCTGCAAAAATTTGTACAGACACCGCAACAGCTCTTCTACAACTTATGCAAAGTAGTAGGTCACGAGGAGTGAAATTGCCGTAGTTACAAGTTAATGATGGAGAGAACGCTCGCATACTGAATGCAAAAAAGAAACTTTGCCTTTGGATCAAGTCATTGGGGGAACACGAGGAGGATATCAGGGGCGCAGGTGAGGCCGAGGCAGAGGAGGACCTGCACGAGGTCAGGGACAAGTTATTTTCTACAATTGTGGAGGTCTACGACACTACGTACGAGAATGTACAAACCCGACATGCTTATTGTGTCGATACTGTACGCAATTTGACCACGCGACAAAATACTACCATGTATTAATATCTAAGATGCGTGAAAAAGGGATGCAACCTTAGCAGCCTACCTAGAACCTCGAGATGATGATGGCTAAACCCCGCGAAGAGTATCCTAATGTGAATATTGTGCTACAAATTGGAATGACGACTAGCGAAGATAAGGGAAAGCAGCCTCAGGAAGGTGAATGGGTCCACAAAGCTCTAGAGAAGGAGGTTGGATTTGATCTAGAACGCACAAAAGAGACCTTCATGGAAGTAAGGAAAAGCTTTGTTGAGGCTTCTACCTCAGGAAGTCAAGTTAAGTAGTCTGAAGAGATGGACCCATCCTTGCTTACTACCTTTCTGGAGACCTGTATGAAGTTGCTAAACAGTAGCAAGGCCGTGAAGGGATTATAGGAGTCGATCAATAAATGCACTGGTAAATAAAATACTCCTAAGGGACCACGCATGGTCAGGAAAATTTGTAAGCATAAGGCAAGAACAACGCGTGATATGAGGCTCACCGTGAAAATAGGAGAGTATGAAATGGACCAAGTTATTCTAGATCTTGGGTCAAATGGAAATGTTTTTCCAAAACAAACATGGGAGAGAATGGAGAGACCTATGCTGTAGTGGTCTCCGATTCAATTGAAGATGGAAAATCAACAAAAGATTATCCCCATGGGAAGATTGCAAGGAGTGATAATAAATATTGAAGGCGCGAGTGCATTGGTGATTTCAAGGTGATAGAGATTTTCGATGACAACAATCCCTACCCTGCACTTCTTGGGATCGATTGGGCTATTGACATGAATGAGGTGATCGATTTGAAGAAGTGACAATGTCATTTGAAAGAAAATCACTCCGCACAGTAGTACCTTTGGACCCTACAGAAGGACCGCGCTACACTGAACTAGTCCGCGATTATGAAAGTGACGATCATTTGGAACCGATTTATAAGATAACAATTCGAGATCAATATTGGGTGAAACCAAAAGCTGATCAACGTATTGCATGGGACTATGAAAGCTCCTACACATCAGATTCAGATGAGGAATTGGAACACTAACAAAATCGATTGCACGAAGTGTCTACGCTACACTGTAACATGATGACCAAATCGTAGCATTGTGTATCATCAGAGGTAAGAAGTATGCCTTATTATGATGGTTTAACTGACGTTGATAAATTTTTGGATGCAATTGAAAGGGAAGTGTCATAGAAGCATCACTTCCAAGCCTTGGACTTGGTGCTGCACGCTACGTGTCCAAGATGGTGGGGTACGCTTAAGGACAATTTTGATGGATGGCGTGAATACAAAAGAATGATGAGGGTGCAATTTGGTCGCCCGAAAGTACGCTTGATAGAGAAATATGGTGGGAGGATTGATCTGCGTGATCACTTAGCAAAATGGACTGATGACTATGGCGAAGAACTGCAACCAGAGTGGGTGCATTTATTCTATCACACTTTAGATGTAATACCAATGAATTTGGTACCTAGGGACAGAGCTCCGCCATGGCACTGACGAATGGGATATTTTGAGACAGGGATTCTTGATGACATTTAGCTTTGAGGATGGATTTGAGTGCATCGATGAAGTTTTGCAAGAGATGAAAGTAGCGATCTTCATAATCCCGCAAGATCCCTTGGATTTGATTCAACCCGATTGGACCACCTAGTTGAGCCATGAGCTAGAGTGCTATAATGTGATTACTGAAGAAGAAAAGGAGGATCCAAGGAACATTAATACCCCAGAGAAGGAAGGTCACTACAAAGTTGAGGGGCCGTAGATAAAGAATCCAGATATCACCGCGCTACTGAAAACTTGACAAGTGAACATTGGAACAAAGGCGGAACCGAAGTTTATGAAGATAGGAGACTATTTGGATGATGCTACAGTGGATAAGGTCGATGAGTTGCTCCACGAGTACTAGGATTTGTTCCCTACAAGTTTTCAGACCTAAAAGGGATAATAGGTTATTTAGGAATAATGAAGATAACATTGAAACTAGACGCGAAGCCTGTGAAGCAATGGCCATATCACCTTAATCCTAAGTATAAGGAAACATTATACTTGGAGTTGGACAAAATGTTGGCAGTAGGTATCATTGAAATAGTGGAGGAGTCTGACTAGATAATTCCTATGGTCATTCAGGAAAAGAAGTAGAAGGATGAAATAAGGATATGTGTAGATCTCTGGAAGCTAAAAGATGCTTGCGTACATGATCCTTTTCCAACTCTGTTTACCGATGAAGTACTGGATAATGTTGGTAGATAGGAAGCATATTCGTTTACTGATAGGTTCTTTGGATATCATGAGATAAAGATCGCACCGAAAAATAGGAGTAAGACAACCTTCACGACTGAGTGGGGATGCTTTCAGTACACTATTATGCCTTTTGGACTTAAGTATGTGCCGAAAATCGTTTCGCTCATAGTCATTGCATCTTTCAACAACTTCATTCACAAGTTTTTGTTGGAAATTAGACGGTGTTTGTGTTGAAAATAGCAACAAGAAATGCTAAAAATAGATGTGCTAAAAATAGCACTGCTATAAATAACAGTTTGGGTACCAGTGCTAGATTGAGCAACAGGGAATGAAAAATAGAAGTGCTAAAAATAGCATTCTATTTTTAGCATTTCAGGATGGATTTCTATTTTAGTTAGTCCCTGGACTAAACATAGGAAGTAAAATTCGAATTTGAACTTAAGAGCTATTTGAAAATAAATTATTTAATTCACCATGAGTTAATTAGTTGTGAAAATTCAAACATGAATTCTATGTGAGGACATGCAATAGTTTCTCTATTAATTGAGGAATTTATCCATCAATTAAAGAGATAAGGATGAGTTATAATTTGAGTAGTAATTAGTTGGCTCAGTTAACTGAGTCAAGTCTAGTTAGATTGATTTAAACATTTTGTTTAAATTAATGTGAGTTCAGTTAGTTAATGCATGCTTGCATATAACTGATGCAATTAAGATAATTGAATATTCTCTCATGAATAACTCATGCATGTCAGTTCAGACAGAGACCCAGTTGAGATCAGAGGAGGGACAATGTACTATCAGTTGGATGGATTTTTCCTATAAAGGAAGCTCATCCATGGAGAAGGATTTATCTCCATCAGGATTATGCAGTTGGATCAGAGGTTAGTGAGTGTGTGAAGAGGCCAATTCACACAAGTGGCTGCACTGGACCCCAAGGAAAATTGCGCAAAGAAATAGGAGGCTTGGAGGGCATAGGAGAAGGTTTGAGAGAGGCCTTTGACTATTTATGAGCAGCAGAGGGATTGTAGAGAGAGAAGGATAGCTTGTGAGATGATTATTTTTGTAATCTAAACTATATTTCCACTTGTATGATAATACAAAGTTGGGGTTTTAGGCTGAGGCTTTCCTCAGGTTATTTCTTCTGTATTATGTGTGATTGATTTCTCATTC
The DNA here is from genome assembly GCA_031772625.1 of Pinus tabuliformis. Lineage (NCBI taxonomy): Eukaryota > Viridiplantae > Streptophyta > Pinopsida > Pinales > Pinaceae > Pinus > Pinus tabuliformis. Next base: position 982,684,797 of record CM062816.1, on the reverse strand, counting down.
TCAGTTATATGTGTTCTCTTGATCTTGCTCAATTCGATTAAGCTTCTGCAAAGTGTTGTAGAAGTAGATCTTGTATTGTGTTTTAGTATATTACATAATCTGTTCATCTACATTGGGAATTTCTACATGGTATCGGGGCAAAGGTGATCAAGGAAGAATAGTATACACGAAGGGAGAAGTTTGAAGTTTGTGATTCCTAAATATAGAAATCGAGTTCTTATCACATCTCTATTTCACCTATGGCATTCAATGGTTTAAGATTCGAATATGCCCTTGATGGTAGTTTTAATTATATAGCCTGGAAGGATCTCATGGAAGCAGTACTAGAGGATAACGGTCTAAAGGACTTCATTGATCAAGAAGTCCCAAAGCTGATTGGTACTACTAAATTGGCTAAATGGAAGAAATGTGTGGCTAGAGCAAGGAGAGTCCTTCTAGAGGGAGCTTGAGATCACATAGTCTCGAGTCTCCATGGGAAGGAGACATCGTTTTTAATGTGGAAGACATTGAAATATCTATATCAGAAAAGCAGTGATTAGAGGAAGTTGGCACTGAAAGACAAGCTTGAGAAGATCAAGTATGAAAAGGGCGACATGATCTCTACGTATTTGAACAAGCTCACCACATGCAGGGATGAGATTGGAAGTGTAGGGATCGTGACAACTGATGATGACATGGTGATTCTTGCACTACTCGGTCTTCCTAAGAGTTGGCATAGCTACCAGGACTTGGTTAATGGAAGAGAGAAACTACCAAATTGGGAATGAATTTGGCTAGATCTGATGCATGAGGAGATAAGAAGAAGCACCAGAGATGGTTCTTCATCCATGGAGGATGAAGAAAATTGCGCCTTAGTGAGTAAGGCTTAAGGAGAAAGATTCTCTTTCCCAATCTAGTTCTTCCCAAGGTGGGAAGAAGTTTGACAAATCGAAAGTGTGATGCTTTCATTGTCATGAGGTGGGCCATTTTGCTACAAATTAACCACTGAGGAAATCCAAGAAGGGATCCGTGGAAGGATCAGAAGGTGAGGCACTGGCCTCATAGTTCGAGTTGGATTTCACACTGTTCACATGCATGGTTTCATCCATGGTGGGAAGTGGTTGGTTTCTTGACAGTGGAGCTTCTTTCCACATGACTAGCGACAAGAGTTTGTTCAGTACTTTGGAGGAGAAAGATCTCCAGATAGTCATAGCAATGGGTAATGATGAAAAGTATAGTGTCTCAGGTGTAGCATGGTTATTTTTCAAAGGGAGCATGGAGCTCACATTACCTTGACCGATATCAAGTATGTACTAGGACTGAAGAGAAATTTGGTGTCGATCACGATGCTGGAAGATAGAGGCTATGATGTAGTCTTCATTAAGGGAAAGGTTTTTAGACACATCATCACTAGACAGGTGAAGCAGATCGGTTCACGGGTCAAGAATCTATATGCTCTTGAGGTTCAATATGCATGCAAAGCCTTGAGGAGCAAGGAAACTGATGGAGACTTGGTGGTTGAGAGGGAGAGTACATTACTTCTCAACATGTGGCACCAGAAGAAGTCTCAGACGATTGTGGAGGAGCCACGATTAGTGAAGCAGCTTCAGGAGGTTGTGGAGGAGCCACAACTAGAGAAGATGAGAGGAGATTGAGTAGAGACATCTACTCATGCAGAGACCTCTAGTAGGGGGAAATTTCGATCCAGGTGGGAAGAGGGATCACATGCATCCATACCTCCAAGTAGGAGGTGGGGCGATGTGGAGTGATCATCCCAAGTGGGCTAGAATAGAGGCAGGATCCTTGACGTACCCAACCTCTTTGATTCGACTTTGCTACAGGAGCCCCAATGAGGAGTAGTAGGACTGGCTGATTGGGTAGAGACAGATGTGGATGGAGCGGCAGAGAGAGCTACAATGCAGGAGTCCCAAGACAGTGTAGAGCTAGCAGGCTGCAACAATGCGAGAGGCACAAGAGTGTTGCACTAGTGCAGGATGGCATAGAGAGGTGTGCAACGGTGCGAGATGCATGGAGTGTTGCAGCAGCTCAGAGGTTAGAGAGGGAGCACTTGTCAGCAGCAGGTAGAGCTTCAACATCAGAGTACGTTTCTAGCCCAACAAAGAGGTCAGTTGGGAGTTTTTTTGTTTCTAGAGTTGCTGGAGCAACCACACTTGGGAGAAGTGTTGCATGCAGAACATTCCAAAGGTAAGGGATCTGGTTCAAGTTGAATGCCTTTCTTGTTGAGAGGGAGTGCTGAAAATAGAAACAAGAAATGCTAAAAATAGAAGTGCTAAAAATAGCACTACTATAAATAGAAACTTGGGTACCAGTGCTGGATTGAGCAACAGGGAATGAAAAATGGAAGTGGTAAAAATAGCATTCTATTTTTAGTAGTTTAGGATGGATTCCTATTTTAGTTAGTCCCTCGACTAAACATAGGAAGTAAAATTCGAATTTGAACTTAAGAGCTGTTTGAAAATAAATTAATTAATTCACCATCAGTTAATTAGTTTTTAAAAATAAAACATGAAGTCTATGTGAGGACATGCAACAATTTCTCTATTAATTGAGGAATTTATCCATCAGTTAAAGAGATAAGGATGAGTTCTAATTTGAGTAGTAATTAGTTGGCTCAGTTAACTGAGTCAAGTCTAGTTAGATTGATTTAAACAATTTGTTTAAATTAATGTGAGTTCAGTTAGTTAATGCATGCTTGCATATAACTACTCCAATTCAAATAACTGAATATTCTCTCATGAATAACTCATGCATGTCAGTTAAAACAAAGACCCAGTTGAGATCATAGGAGGGACAATGTTCTATCAGTTGGATGGATTTTTCCTATAAAGGAAGCTCATTCATGGAGAAGGATTTATCTCCTTCAGGATTATGCAGCTGGATCAGAGGTTAGTGAGTGTGTGAAGAGGCCAATTCACACAAGTGGTTGCACTGGACCCCAAGGAAAATTGTGCAAAGAAATAGGAGGCATGGAGGGTAGAGGAGAAGGTTTGAGAGAGGCCTTTGACTATCTATGAGTAGTAGAGGGATTGTAAAGAGATCAGGATAACTTGTGAGCTGATTATTGTTCTAATCTAGACTATATTTCCACTTGTATGATAATATAGAGTTGGGGTTTTAGGCTGAGGCTTTCCCCGGGTTATTTCTTTCGTGTTATGTGTGATTGATTTCTCATTCTAAGTTATATGTGTTCTCTTGATCTTTCTCAATTCAATTAAGGTTCCGCAAAGTGTTGTAGAAGTAGATCTTGTATTGTGTTTTTGTATATTGCATAATCTGTTGATCTATAGTGGGAATATCTACAGTTTGGGTTGGTAAAGTGCGTGTAGCTAGCTTGCGCTTGATGCTAGATACATGCCAAAGGTATCAAATCATGCTAAACTTGAAGAAGTGTCTATTTTGTGTCCCTTTCACAATCTTGCTGGGTCATTTAGTGTGAATACAAGGATTAATGGTGGATCCAGCTAAGATCGAGATTATAATCAAGTTTGAGGAACCTATACGTGTTAAACAACTACGCACAACACTGGGTCATACTGGTTATTATCGAAAGTTCATCAAGAGTTATGCTCATATTAGTATTGCGTCGGGAGCAGTACTAACACAAGCCGATGAAGGAGAATTGGAGCACCCAATAGAATTTGCAAGCAGGAAGTTGTCGAAGGCTGAAAAGAACTATTTGACGATGGAGCACAAAGGGTTGGATATGGTGTACGTGCTCCAGAACTTTAGGCATTACCTGCTAGGCGGACACTTTAAGATGTACACAAACCATTCTGCATTAAAGTACCTAGTCAACAAGAATATGTTGGGGGGGGGGGGGAACTATGTAGATGGTTGTTGCTGTTTCAAGAGTATGATTTCAAAGTCATTGTGAAGCCAGAGTGATTGAATGATAGAACAAATCATCTGTCGCACACTGAAACAAGAGAGGAGCCTACTAATTTGGAGGAAGGGCTACCAGACACATAGCTCTTTATGGTGTGAATGGAAGACAATTATTTTGGAGACATCGTCCACTTTCTGACCACGGGAATGACTCCAGAAAGGCACACTAGTCAACAGAAGAAGGAATTAGTGGTGCACACGGTAGACTTCTTTGTGATTGCAGGTCATTTGTATAAAATGGGATCAAACGAGATACTGCGACTCTATGTGCCTGATTTTGAACGAAGCAGTATCCTAGCTGAAGCTCACGGGGGAGTTGTGGGAGGCCATTATGCAGGAAAAGCAAGAGTGTAAAAGATTTTACGTGTTGGGTTGTGTGGCCAAAATTTCATAAGGATTCGAAAGCATATTGTAGGGTGTGCGATGCATGTTAGAGGACGTGCAGGCCATCGTGGAGGGATGAGCTACCTCTAAATACACAAGTATAATTGTAGCCATTCGAAAAGTGGGAAATTAATTTTGTAGGGCCGATTCAGCCTTAAGGAAAGAAGACGGGTGTGCGGTATATCATCACCACAACTAAGTATTTGACCAAATGGATGGAGGTGTAGCCTGTAAAGGATTTTATAGGGAAAATAGCAGCAAAGTTCCTATTTGAATATGTGATAACCCAGTTTGGCTACCCAAAGGTGGTGATGAGTGACCGCGATACGCACTTTCTTAATGAAACAATCAGCGTGCTGACGGAAGAGTTCCAAGTTTATCATCAAAAGAGCACGTCGTATCATCCTCAGGCTAATGGTATGGTCGAAGCGTTTAATAAGATATTGGAGAATGCACTGACAAAAGTCTGCAATGCGTACAGGAATGATTTGGAATTGCACGTACCAATAGTGTTATGGGCTTATAGAATTACTTGTAAAAAGCTGACTGGACAGACACTATTTAGGTTGGTATATGGCATAGAAAAAGTGATGCTGTTGGAATATATTGTGCCTAGTCTACGCATAGAGTCATTCATAGGTATGGTAGATCGTGGAGCCTTAGAAGAGAGGCTTGCGTAGCTGACAGAGCTAGAGGAAGATAGATTCTTGGTTGGATTCCATCAACAAGTTCAGAAGGAGCGCGAAAAAGAATGGCATGGTTGGCACATCAAATTGCACACCTTCAAGGTAAATTATTTAGTTTTATTATAGGATAGAAAGTTTGATAAATTTCTAGGAAAATTTCAAATGCATTGGCTCGGGCCGTGTGTTATCAAGGAGATTACCGATGGTGGAGTGGTTCAACTTCTGAAAATGAATGGAGATCCATTTCTCGAAAAGGTAAATGGCAGCTGATTGAAGCCATACACTAGGAATCCCTCCAGATGACTATATGACGGTAGCATAGTCTTAGTGCTCCAGGAAACTGCAGGGAGGTGTGGGACTATAAACTACACTTCCCAGGTTGTAGAGCTACACAATGAGGGGCTTGCACGAAATAGAAGGGTGTCACAGTGTCAATAGATGCATGAAGGGAGATGCGTTATAGGACAAGGGACTGCGCAACGTAGCCAGAAAGTGACCGTCACTGTCATTGTTCATGATTTAACTACCAAAAGACAGTTAAGAGGAGCGGGCGACCAACATTTAAGGCATTTAAGGCTGAAATCAAGTGTGAAATATTTGGAAATCTGCCGCCAATCTCGCATTTATGGACAAATTTTGGGGGGAACGGTCAAATTTCAATTCGAAATTGCCTATAAATTATAGATGGTTGTCCAGCGAGAAACACTTTGGATTCTGAGAATTTTTGTGTTGTTCTATCTGTTGTGCATGAAATAGTAGCTTTTTGAGGACTTGATTGCCAGTTCTTTGTTTCATAGGTTACCCGAGGAAACCTAGGACCTCATTAATAGCTTCATATCTTCACCAACTAAGACCACTAGTACTGGGGGCACTGTCACCTCTGAGGGACCTGCCCCTGAAGTTGTGAGTATGGAGGTTCCTGCAGCAGTTCCTAAGGCGCTGAGGTTGCCTAGTTCGAATCCTATGCCGTCGAGAGAGGTTCCTAAGACGAAGAAGGATAAACAAAAGGAGATGTTGCCAGTGTGCAGGTCACCAAGGAAACATGCAGTTACAAAGGTGCAGCAGAAAGAAAAGCCCACCACGCAGGAGAAAGGTAAAGTGGTAGACCTAGAGGCCGATGAGGGCATGAAAGACATAGGTGTTGATGGGGTACACCCTATTTCAATGTTGCCAGAGTACATCCCTCCATGCCAGGACAAGGTCAAGGTCCCGAATAACCTAGATGAGGGAAAGTTCCTCCTGAACACCTCTCTACTACTAGAAAACATAATGTTTGAAGGTCTGCACGCATCCCACATTTGAAGCTTTAATATTGGGATTTTGGAGACATTGAACGGTTCCCCCAACTGGCTACTGATACATTCATGAAGCGCGTGCTCTACAAGGAGTCTGGTGTCACCCTGTTGGAGCCAGTGGAATGGATTTGGGGTACACAATGAAGGATTATGTAATCTCCTATAGTTGTCACACTACCACCATGCACCCATAAACTTGATAGTCATCAATCCATTGCCATGCCTTGTGCATCACAGGTGCTTGTGGTTGAGTGAGTCGATACCAATAATTGATATGCTGATCCATAGGATCACATTACTCCCTCACTCTGGAAAGACGGGTGAGAACGAACTCATCGAGAAGATGAAGGACAAGTTTAAACTTGTCAAGAAAGCACACAGGTATTCCATATCTAGTGTTACTAACGCTGCAATGAGGGTGGCCACCCAAATTTTGGTTGGAAAAATAATGAGAAAGTGTCATGCAGACGAGGTTTCGACACCTGTGGTTTCATTAGTGGCTTAGTACACGGAGGGCGTACAGTTCAACTGGGTGCGCTACCTGTGCAGCAAGTTCCTCATGAACTATAGGTTGGCACAAGACTAAAGCAAGACATTTTGTTATTCATGGCTACTCTTATGAATTGTGTTAGTCGCATGGTAGTTGCGGGGGGACAACTAGTTTCCTCTGACTCAGACAGATTTACTAGAAGCAGCAAAGTGTGCTTCACTATGGGCCACAAAGGATGTTGCACAGGTTTGTGAAAGAAAAATATTTTGGGTGTTGATGGAGGCAAGAATCCACGCAACCTTCAATCGCAAGCCACGGTTGTCACCAACCATTTTTGAGTAGTTATCTGGGTACACGGAGTTCAAAGTGGATTTCCACCAAGTTTACATCCAGGCATTGAAGGATTTGGATTAGAAATGGTATGATCTCCCCTATTTGGCTACAGTTGATGCCATTGCAGAGGTCCTCAAGCGATGGCCAGCTGATTGGCACTCACCATTAGATTTGGCCACCAGGACTAGCAAGTTCGCAGAGAAGCAAAAAAAGGAAGCAACCGGACTAAAGCTGCAGCAGTTGGTAGGAAATAGAAATAAGGAGACTCAGGAGAAGGCCCGCACAAAAGTAGAGTACGCCGCAAAGGAGCAAGCAGAATAGAAAGAGCACGGCTCTGAAAGGAGTCAGAAATCTCCTTCGCCCCAAATGGAGGATGATGAACAGTCAAAATAGGGAGGCGAGATCTAGAGAGCACTCCTTTTCATGTAGAATGACATAGGTAATAGGAAAAGGAGGGGTAGCGAAAGAAGACCAAGGCCTCCAAATCGTCACTCAATCCAATCACCTTGACATAGGGTGACTTGGATGATATTGGTGACAAGGTAAGAGATACAACAATGACACTGCTGCAACAGTTTGAGCAGCACTAGAAGAAAGTACTCGCCGCTATACAGATGGTTTTGTGCAAGTTGTAGATCCAAACAAGTATACTGCAGGCAGGTGTAGGGTAGAGCAGTGCGAGATCAACTAGTTTTGCGTCAGGGACCACTCAAGCCGCAGAGTTGGTTTGATCCTTGGATCTCCAGGTAGTCGCGCTACCAGTTGGAGCTTTGAGTGCGAAGGTGGAAGCTGAAAAGGCTACTATCAACACATTGAGGAATGTTGGCCTGAACTTGGCCACGCTCCCTAGTGAATTCCTTCACACACTACAAGCAAGTGTGATTGAATAGCTTAAGGCCCAAGAGTAGCATGTGCTGAGCATGATCTACGAGCATAAAGTCAACAACAAAAATATATTCATTGAGAAGATAACTGTCCTAGAAGCTTGGAATAAGGTTCAGGAGAAGAATGAGCACAGAATACTAGTGGTAGCTGAAGCATGCAGAACTGTTTTGGAGCTGCATATCCCGGAAGAAGCGTTGGTGGAGGCCAAGATTAGGAAGTTGGCTGCAGGTGTGCGCAATGCAAGGACAGAGATGGCCAAGGTTCAGTTTGAACTGAACCTTAAAATCATAGATCTCGAGTTGAAGTCACAACCTTCAACTCCACCGAAGGTGAGAGAATAACGTGAGGTAGCTGTAAAGGATGCAGTCACAACAGTAGACGCCATGGTGGCAGATTGCACCACACTCTTTGAATAGTCAATGGAGGTAATTACGACTCTCCAGGAGGATCCTAACCTATAGAGGTTGAATACAGAGGCTTGGGAATTGTAGCAAAAGTATGACGAAGAAATTGCGATGGTGCACACCGTCACTATCTCACAGCAACTAGCTAAGCTGCACGAGGTAAAGAATTTTCTCGAAAAGGTGGAGGCAGTGTAACGAAAAGAGGCAATCCTCAAGGTGAGATTGGGGCCTTGGCTGGATGACGCATATGTTATCTCTACCTCCATTGAAGAGAAGCAGGCAGGCCTACATAGGACACAACAGAAGGTCAAAGAAGATAATGTAGGACCAGTGACCGAGCAACTTCTCGAACAAATCAAGTAGGCAACCACACAGAGCGCAACTGAGGTAGCAGTAGCACAAGTCGAGCTGGGAGGTCTCCACAGCAAGATCTCTGCATTAGTAGAGTGAATCGAGGGTGAGTCATGATACTTGTGTTGGGGGCTTGTTGGGACAAGGTCCCCTATGATCAATTTTCGGGCAAAAGCCCACGTTTTTGGGCAGAAAGCCCAAGTTTTTGTGATGTAAAGTGTAAAGTCTCCCCAAGTTATGGTCATGGAGTGCATAGATAGTAAGTTTCATAAATGGATTTTCCCTTCTTTTATGTAAGTTGTGTCGACTTGTATAGACCTACCCATGGTCCGTGGACCATGGGATTGTATAAAAAGGAGAGTCTTAGAGAGTCTAAGTTTTGGCATGAGTGAAGGATGAATGTAATGGGTCATTAGAGTGGAAGAGTGAAGAGTCTTAGAGTAGAAGAGAGGTTCTACAACTATGTGCGCAAAGGCCTAGAGTAGAGTCTGCAGTTGAGTGCGCGAACCCCTGCAGCTGAGTGCACAAGGTAGCTTAGAGTCTGTAAGCAAATTTGAAGCACCAATAAAGAGATTATTCTAGGAATATTTGTGTTTTTCCCATTTACTTCTGTTATGAATGAATGTGTTTATGTTATGATATTGGGTTTATGATTTAATACTGTGTTGATGCACAATTCTACATGGTTGACATTGTTATATGAACACAAGCAATAATATTTGTTTCTGCGAAGAATATCTTAATACATGCTAAAGATATCATAAACTTAAGTTGATCTGGCTAATAACAGACATAAGAGTGATTACAAAGGTGCGTAAGAGGTTGATTCGCCTGTTTAGGGTTTGCGAAAGATAGTCGTAGACCTTTGCGAAGGCCTAGAAGCTAGTAAGAGGGACTTATATCGATAAGCCTCAAGGGCTTATCGATCTGTGTGAAGGTAGGTTTAGGGCATAAAATGACATCACAATCATATTTGGGTGTGGAAACTTGGTTGCAGCATCTCCCCATACTGGTTCGGGTGAGACTTCAGTTTGCACTCTATGGATTGATGTCGAAAGGGCCAATAGTGCAAGGATTTGTTTGGAAAACTTAGCTCTGAACCTGGGTCAGGACCCACAAAGACAACAACGATATCAAAGGAGAAGTTTACTTTCCTCAACTGCTAACAGATCCATAAAGCCATAGGGACTACTCAGGAAGGTCTCCACTCGATAAAAAAAAAGGAACAAAAATTATATTATCCTCAATATTGATCTCTCCAAAGCCTTTGATCGTGCAAGATGGTCATATCTGTAGGTCATCCTTACTCATATCGACTCCCCATATTCTTTCATTAACTAGATCATGTGTTGCTTCATTTCTGCATCCTATAGCATACTTATCAATGGGGATGCATCGGGTTTTTTCAACGCTGAATGTGGTCTGAGACATGGATGCCCCCTATCCCCTCTGTTTTTCCTTTTGATCATGGAGGGTTTTGAGTATACTGTTAATAAATTATCGAGCAGAAGGGTCTCTAGGAGCGGTTTTAATATATGATGTGCCATATCTCTCACAACTATTGTTTGTAGATGATGTACTTATTTTATTAAATGGTTCTTTCCATGATACCTCTTGTTCCAATAATATTCTATCACTATTTTGTAAAGCTACAAGTATGGATCCAAATTATAATAAATCCACCAACATTTTAGTGTCTTGCCTCCAAAATGAGGAAAGCTATGCTTTACAACAATTTGAATTTTTCAGGCAAGCGCTGGTGCCTAGCCTGAAATACCTTGGCCTTAGGCTCAAGCCAAATGGATATTGTATTGGTGACTGGTCTTGGCTTATTGTAAAAATTGAAGGCTGCATAAACATTTGCTAGTAGAGATGGTTCTCCAGGGCTAGCAGACTCACCTTGATAAAATCAGTGCTGGAGGCCATTTCGGTTTACTAGATGACTCTTACCTGGATTTCATAAGGAATTCTCAATAGGATTCAACAAATTTGTTGTAGGTTCCTATGGTGGGGGAGAAATATGGGTCAGAATTTTGACTTGGGTCATCACTCCTGAAATTATAGACAAGAGCACTCCTTGGCCTTATTTTGATGGTTTGGCTTAGGTCGCAGGTTGTGTGGTGGGGTGGGGGGGGGATTGTGATCCATTTAAATGAACACCTTTCCTTCAAAATCAAAGTGGGGGTGAGGCACAAACAACTTTGCAGAGATCAACAACCTAGGACACGTTCTCATTTTTTCTCTGGAGCAAAATTGCCACAAGATTTAGATTTTTGGGGATTCACAACTTGTTATAAATTGGATCAACTCTGCATATCATTTTCACTTGCACACACTCAAGGATTTACTAGATGATGTCATCACTCTAAAATCACAACTTTATTTTATTGTATGCTCTTACATATACACGGAAAGGAATGAGGTCATTGATTGTCTATCCAAAGAGGTCGCGCAGTAGAATAGGGGGTAGTGGATGATACAGGAATTCAGATATGGTCTTTTTTCAAGTTCTTCCATCGACCATTCATCGAATTGGATGGAAACTCTTCAAAATGATCCATAACATCATTCATTTTTATATTTTGATTTTTTTCTATTTACAATTTTGTATAAATAATGGACTATGTTTATATCATTTTTCATTTATGTAAATATTATGCTTATATTGTAAATATTGAACTATGACTGCTTTGCTCATTAGTGACTGCATCTCATACATGCTGAAGATACAACATGTAATTTTCTTATCTATTAATGAAATTGCACATTTTCCTAGGAAAACAAAACATGTGAAATAAAAGGACAATTTTATTTACAAAAGATCTTGCATAGAAGGATACTTCTAACCAATATTCTATTCCGTCATGATATGTACAATGACTGATGTGGAAAAGTTGGAAAGATTTTATAAATGAGAGTTGATCACGTGTAAAATTACTATGAAAAATATTTTGTTGAAGAATCTTTATGTGATTAACTTCAGAGATCTCACCACGATCATGAAAACCTATCATAACCATTGGTTGCAATCAAAGTGGTTCATCCTCTTGACAAGTCTCCTAAAATCCAAATACCAAAAAATAAAATTGTGGTGAACTAATAGGAGCAAGTAATGTTCATGGACTGCCCTCCTTCTATAAGATTTTTTTTAATATGATGACAACTATTAACATCATTTCACTTATTAAAAAATTTAATTTCACCTAGTTGATTATTTATTTTCCTAGGAGAACCTAGTCTATTATTTGTACATCAATACTCTTCATTAGTTGAAAATGTCATTGAATCATTAGAAAGATCTTTTGGAAATGTGTTTGCTACATAAATTCCTTCTTCCCATATAGAAGGTTGATAGGACTTAAATTCATAGGAAGAGAAGATCTCGTTAATGTCATCTTGCACTTTATCAAATTCTAACCCTACAGAATGTGACTTTACATGATCTGAAAAAAAATTACTTGAGAATTAAAATCATCAAATAAATGAGGATATAATGAATAATGGGTGCTAGATGAAATGAAACAAAAAACATCTTATGAACTAATATCCTTCACATTTTATTTCAACTCTTCTATAACATTCAATTGATTGTTATATGTGGTATTCTCTACCTACAAGTCCGAACACAATACGTTATTTAAAACATAAGCATGTCCACTTTGATGCAATAAATATGAGAGAAAATAGCAAGGTTTCTCAAAACAAGAGGATTCAAGACTTGTTTTTGATGAAGAGCATAAATGTTCAATCATAGGAATTTTAAGAGATTTGTTTTGAATCCCATTAGTTGTCTTATAAGAAGATTGTTCTATGTCTTGAACATCATTTTCAGATTCAATCCATGCTGATCTTGAGCTAGTCGTTAAAATTTATGGAATGATATAAATATCTTCATCTCTATTCAAAAAAATTTCATTACTTTGTTTATGGTTAATTGAGACCTCATTGTTTACACAAGAGATATGTTCATTAATTAGTGAAGATGTTGGTAGATGAGTTATGTTAGAGGCCATGTGTACTTCTTTCAAAGTATCATGTTCGCTCTCATTCACATCTGTGAGAGTGAAAAAAATTCGACATAAAATGTTGTTTAGTTATAACTTCTATATCTTTAAATTTTTCATGTAAATCTACATCATTATGTGAATGACTATTAACAATATTATCTAGTTTTATTAATAATTAATTGATTTTGATTATTGGGGAGATAAATAATATCATCAAAACATTCACTAATAAAAACTCATCTATAAACTACTTTAGTCAATGGATTGATGTGACCAACAATGTCTCACACCATGACTTTTCTCAACCTTCAAAAGTAAGAGTGAATAACCTACATATGACACCTTCATGAAGAATGTTAAGAAAATACAATTATCAATAAATTGACATGCATATCTAGATGCTATTAATTTAATTTCACCATCAAATTTATTTTTTGACAAAAATTGTACTATCTTTAAATGAGTAGTGCATGATACTTGTCTAGAAACACACCTCCAAATAGGGATTTTGGAAGGAGACATTAAAAATTAAAAAATAAGTGCAACCTACACCTAGTCAGTTTGTCAATTTGTCCTCCTTCTAGTGCCAAAAATTTTGATTCCCAAAAATGACCAAGCCAACATTAGGGAGATCGTCCTCTCAATGTCCCAATTGGGCCTTTATTCACTTAGGATGGTGATTTTGACTGGTATTTATGCACGGATGCCACTGAAAGTATTTATCCTCATTAGGATAATTTCTAATATGATCTCCAAAATTTAAATGTGGCTTAAGCTAATATGAAAGCAACATAAAGAGCTATCCTATCGCTAATCTAAAACTAACTCAACCTATCCTATCTTGGTAAAGAGAGGGAACATTCCCCATCTCAACCAAAATCAAGGTCAACGAAATGGGATTGAATCTAAGATTAAGATGAAGTGATAACCCATACAAATAATTTGTATGATTTAAAATAATTGAGGCAAATATGCATATGTAGTTAACTAGATAAGTAGTTACCATGACCACACAAACACATACTTAGATTCAAATATTTATAGTTGAATTTAGGATTAAGATGAACTATTGCATCGCATAAATAATTCATCTAATACAACAACAAGTGGAGCAAAACAAATGTGTAATTTAACTACATAAATAGTTATCATAAATCACATACAAGTCTAGTTGAATTCGATATTCAATTCTAATCTAAATATGACCAACCATGAGAAGATAACTTTTCATTGGTTTTAATTACGAATGAAATTGTATGAAATCGACAACAAATCTAAAATAAGGCAATGTATACTGATCTAAATTAGAAATAAATTAAAATTGAATAAGTTTAACATGCCAATAACTAACTTTCGGATTCAAGAAACAATGTACCAAAATGTAGACTTGGTTGTATGCTCCGAAGTACAAAAGATTCCAAAAAAAATCATGACATCAGGAGCTCCTCCAATCGCCTACACCTCCTATCTAGTTTGGTTTTGCAGGTTACTAATTTTCTCCGAGAATTAACTTTATAGAAGTGCAAAGGATGACTCTTTTTCTAGAAATCAAACCCCCTTTGTTGATGGTATTTTCAGGCCTCATTTAGATAACATTACAAATTAATAAAAAAAGGGGTCTCTTTAATGACAATTTTAACAATATAATTGAAAATGGAAATGATTTTGATTTTGTAGCTATTCAGTCAGTTGGAGAATCCCATCTGAAATCTTTCTGGTTTAATCCTTCTAATCATAAGTGACCAAGAATATAATTATGTGTACAAAAATAATTAAATTGGAAACATTAATAATATAAATTATGCAAGCGAATCATAATCATGAAAGCACACCAATTTTATCCATTCCCTTGGTTTTATATTCTAAATTGGATAAAATTCAACCACTTAAAATTATTATTTCTTGTTTTATCAACCCGATAAACCAATTCATGCCCAATTTAGATTTTTGGAACTTGAGTTTTATGTTGAATTTGTGTCCCTTTTCCCCTTCACTTTTTCAAGCATTTAACTTATAGATTTGATAAAATTAGCATTACTATATTGATCTCCTCATTTCTATATTTCCAATGAGTTATCCAATGCCTAATTTTATGTCCTGGAAGTCAAGATATGGCCTCGAGAATTTGAAACTCATTTACAATTGATTAGATCTATGGGTTAAATGTGGCCTTTGATTTAAATACCAAATACATAATACCTCATGCATGGCAAAGGAAAGGTTTAGAGATTTTATATTGTTTTACGTGTTTATTATAGTTTGTGTGAAAATATGAGGAAGTTATACTAGAGGTTGTACATGATAAATGTTTTGATTGCAAGAAGAATTAAAGTGAAGCAATAAAATATAATAAGGTCAAACTTCAACCTTTGGGAGGAAATATGAGCGAGGTAGTCATTAGTGGAATAATAATTGGATTAATCCTAGGAAGCAACTCAATTGCTTAATCCGAGAAATGTGAAATCATTGAACTTGAAAGAACCAAGTTCAAATCTCCCCTGTTGTGACCTAGGTTGCGGGGAGGAGGACATATCGTAGCCCCACAAGGGTTTACTAGTAGTTATGTGTCAAGCGAGCTGCTTGGTTCCTCTAGGTCAACAGAAAAATAAAATAATTAGATTAAATAAAAAAATAAACCACCTTGAAACTAAAATTTCCCTAGGTCTTGACTCCATGGCCTAGTCTCACCTCCTCGGGCCATGGTCCCTGACCTAATCCTTCCCTAGCTCCTTGGCCCTAACCTAGTTTGATTGTTAGATAGGGGAATAATAAAGAAAAAATTATAAAACTTTAAATAAAGTAAAGATTAAATAATGTTAGAAAATTATATATTACGGAGCAATGGAACACATAAAATATTGCAGAAATATAAACACAGAAAACGCATAAAACAAGAGAGACATAGATATACGTGGTTCACCTAGTTTGGGCTACGTCCACCCCGAACAGCCAGTCCTTCCTTTATATTATCCAGCAAAATGAAGAGACACAACCTACAGCAAATCCGCTGTAATATCCTCTGTTTTCTCTCACAGTCTCACCTCTCTGTTTCACGCTCACAGAATACACATCTATCACACAGCCTCAAATACAATACCGTCATACAAAGAGAGGGGTTGCCTTCTAGGGAAAAAAACCCTAAACTAAACATAAGTTCTATCGTCAGATCATCCGCCTAATGAACGGCCGCCCCCCCCTGGACCCCCCCTGCAGCGAATATTTTACGGGCGGCGTTGCCGCCCCCACTTCGAACTAGGGTCCTATGTGGTGATACCTTTAAATATAGAAGATAATCGGGCTCCACACCCAAAAATCTCCCACTTGGAGACTGATTGTATTAACTCCACCGCTGCTCCATTTGCTGGACAATGACTCCTCTTTGGACCTGGCTGTTTCTCATCTTCAACGTCATCCTTGAAGACCAACTGAAACTGAGCATATTCTCAGTTTCTCCCTAGTTACAACTTTTGTTAGCATATCTGCAGGATTCTGGCTAGTGTGTATCTTTTCCAGCTTCAACTCTCCATCTTCCAACACTGATCGTATGAAATGGTACTTGAGCTGTATGTGTTTAGTCCTGGAATGAAATGCTGAGTTCTTTGCAAGATGAATGGCACTTTGGCTATCACTGTATAACGTGCCCATATCATGCTCCTTACCCAATTAACCCATAAACCTTTGTAACCAAATCATTTCTTTACTAGCCTCTATAGCAGCAACATACTCTGCTTCTGTTGTTGAAAGTGCAACAACACTTTGGATTTTTGAAACCCAACTGACAGTTGTTCCTCCAACAGTAAATACATATCTTGTAGTGCTCCTCCTGTTATCTCTGTCACCTACCATATCTGCATCAACATATCCTTGTAGGCAGATGTTTGAACCACCAAAGCATAATGCTTGATTTGTGGTACCTTTCAAATATCTGAGAATCCATTTCACTGCCATCCAATGTTCCTTTCCTGGATTGTTCATGTACCTGCTTACAACTCCCACTGCATGTGCAATATCAGGCCTTGCACAGACCATTGCATACATTAAGCTTCCGACTGCTGATGCATATGGAACTTTAGACATATAATCCATGTCTTCTTGGGTCTTTGGGCACATTTCCTTGCTAAGTTTGAAATGGCTAGCAAAAGGTGTACTAACTGGTTTTGCATTTTGCATATTAAATATTTTCAACACCTTTTGTATGTACTCATTCTGAGACAATGTTAATTTTCGATTTTTCCTATCTCTAGTTATTCTCATACCAAGGATTTGTTTTGCAGCTCCCAAATCCTTCATTGCAAATGAATTTGCCAATTTTATTTTGAGTACATTTATTTCCTGCATGTTAGATCCTGCAACAAGCATGTCATCCACATACAATAACAATATAATATCTGCAATCATTTTTCTTTTTCAGATAAACATAATGATCAGAGTGACATCTAATATAACCTTGTTCAGACATAAACTTGTCAAATTTTAGATACCACTGCCTTGGAGCCTGTTTTAAGCCATACAAGCTCTTTTTCAACCTGCACACTAGTTTCTCCTTCCCTTTCACCTCATATCCTTGTGGCTGCTGCATATATATCTCTTCCTCCAAATCCCCATGGAGAAATCCCCCCTTGGACCCCCCTTGCAGTGAATATTTTACGGGCGGCGTTGCCGCCCCCATTTCGAACTAGGGTCCTATGTGGCGATACCTTTGAATATAGAAGATAATCAGGCTCCACACCCAACAAATAAAATAAAAAATTTAATCCTGAAACCCTAAAAATCGACCTCCAACTCGTAGAAAAATTTGGAAATGGATACAATGAAAAATTCTTGGGGATTGGGATTCTAGCAATGCCAAAATTCTAGCCACTAGATTCTAGTGAACTTGAAGTTTCGACCACCAAATAATAATTTAAAATATAATAAATTAATGAAAAAAAATAAAAATGGATAAAATAAAAATAAATAAATGGATCCACATTAGCTGGCACATCAGCAAACCAAGTCATCCTACCAAGTAGGTTTCCATGTTAGCATGCCACCTCATCAAAACAGGAAAAAACACAAAACTTCTAAGGGCCATAACTTCTTATCTAGAACTTGGAATGAAGAAAACTTTATATCACCAGAAAGCCCTCGAAGAGGATAAGATCATGGAAATATAAAAAGTAGAAAACGATGAACATTAGAATAACTCAAAACAGGAAACCAAATGAGAACTAAGGCAATATTTTCAAAATTTATATGAGGGTCCCCTTAATTTTGTGATAAAAATTAAGGGGGGTTGTTGAGGCCTCAACACCACTCAAGCCATAAGGTTGATTCTCCATAATTGATCTGAACCAATGAGATAGATAGGATACTTTATGCATCTAAAAGGTTATGTTCTACATGAATGAAGCCATTCTATGCGATGTATCCAACCCACACATTCCACAATGAACTAAAAGTGGTGTGTATTCATTAGGGAATAATCATGCGCTATTGATATTCAAATATATCAATGATATTCATCCTTGTAAGAAAGAAGGACCCCCTCCCTCATTCTTGTAGATGTATGACCTACATGAATAGGAAGGCAACACATGTCCTTCTTGTGTATTCTCCACCCAACATATATACATATGCAAATTTCCATGGGATGTAACTTCTCCTTCAATCATGGAACCAATCCTATGGTCCAAATTGTTGTGGATCATATAGGTTATTCTACATGGGTTTTTCTTTTAAAACTTACACCAATAGGACTTTACCACATATCCTAATTGAAGATAGTTAATAAATTCTAAAATATTTTAAGAGCCCCCCCATTGATTAGTGACCAACTTTTCAAGGACCTCCAAGATTTTATGCATTTTAATTTATCGCACCTTACCCCATGCTCATTTATCAAGGAGCTCCAAGACTTGATGCATTTTACTTTGTTTCACCTTACCCCATGATCATTCATCAATGGACATAAGCTACAATACAGGGAAAATAATTCATGGCCTTCTGAGACCCATTGTTTGAAACTTACATAAATAGCCTCCAATCAAAATTGGGATTAAAATAGAATGCATATATAGTCATGGACTATCATTTTTCATGGCCCCTTAGTTCCACTATTTGTGATTAATCATTCACACACACAAATATGCATTTACATACAATTCCATAACATAAAATAACAATACTTTTACATATAATAAAAATTAAAGGATACTTATGCTTCAAATGAACATGATACAAGAAACTTGCTATGTAGGAGCAATGTTCCACCGAAGGATACCACCCCCATACTAGGCTATGAGACCACCAAAATGAGGGAGGATGTCTAAGGGTTGTAATTTTCTCTACCTACACATTTATGGTCATATTAAGCCAAGAAACTTTCTACATGATACTCCTAGCATCTCTTCTAGACATTAAACTAGCCATGACACTCTCTTCCACTACCTCACACAACACAAGGGAGAATTAATTTTCTACTCAATAATTTTAGAGTACCCTTCCCTTATGGCGTTGTTTAGTGTGTGCAAAAATATCCCAACTTGTTGTCTACTTTTTGGGAACTCCTTGTAGGATTACCTCTTTCCTTCTTGAGAATCTATGGAGCATAAATACTTACCCAACCTATCTACTCTCCTCCAACCATCTCTCTAAATCTAGGGCCTTTCTACATTCATTTCACTACCCTCCCTTTGGTCTATTTCCTATTCCATTGGATTACTTGTTTATGGTTTATAATACTACATAATACATTGTGACTTTGTGCACTAATGGGATAGAGATAAGATGAATGTTGTTCATCAAATAATTATAAATGGAATTTAGGAGGATTAGGAATAATGACTAACATTACTTTTGATAGGAGAAAACTTAGGGCTCTTACATTTGTGCTTAACCCAAGATTTCATAATTATGGGAGAAGGATTTCCCACCAAACTCTTACATGCATACAGTTATTGGTTTAATGACTCAATCAAAGGTGGTTATATTCATTTAAGGGGCTTGTATATAAGAGATCAAATATAAGGCTAACAATTGGAAACAGAAGAATTACTTTTCTATGGACCTTATTTCCTCTTCCCCTCTGGTGAAATCATAGTCTCTCTTTTTCTCATGATCTCCATAATGAGTTTGGACCATTATATATTATGTTCAACATAAATATTTACAAATCTTAAACCTAGCATGAAAATCCTACCTTATATTTCTTATATACACATTTACATCTTGCATTGTTAAGTTATTCACCAAAAATTCCTTTGCCTTGATGTCCACAATAAGAATATTCAAAATTCATTTTAAATGTTTGTAACAACATGAGATCTTATAAATTAATCCATATGGCTTGACTTCCATCACACAGTTATACATTTACAATTTAAACACAATTTGGTTCAATAACTTCCGAGGATTATAACTGGAACATTACATTATCCATCCCCTTGGGATAACACAATCCTTAATGTTTCTTTATTTTTCAATAATGAAACTCTGTCTCATTCATTAACTTCATTCCCAATGCTATCTTCTCCAATGCAATTTTATATTGTTGTTTCGTATCTTGGACACTATGCTTTACATTCCCTTTGACTTGCTCGAGATGGTTCAAACGCCTTATCTTTCAAGTTTGTGCCTACAACAATAATTAAAGGAAACCATGGATTTAATATCTAATTATATGCCATAAGTATTCCATCCCTAAGAATTTTCAATTCACAACTAAAGCACATATATTAATTAAACAAGACATAATGTGAAAATCTAGCAAATGTGAATATATTTTTTCTTCATAGAATGGCCAAGGGAAAGACTCATCTCACTATTTTCTCTAACACACTCATAATATTTATTAACTTCTTGATCCCATGGGGGCTTCACTCAATGAATCACTAACATATCACGTGTTTTCATGGCATACTAAAAAATACACCTAATTTGACCTAAGCAATTAGCATGAGAGAGAAGCGCACATGTGCTTTTAAATGAGAAAGAGCATGTGGCTTGTGAATGTTCAATTGTATATGTATCAAGGTTCTTTCACTGCAAGGGGGAAGAAAGGGATCCTCTAAAAGAGAATTAATAGTAGCAATCTAATATAGATACACACACATGGATAAGAAAGACTCATCTAGCATCAAGTGAAATAGTTCACATAGATGCAACAATCATTACAATAATTACAACAAATTTCCAACAAGTTAATAACGAGAGCCGTTGAAATAGTTCAATTAATTTGGTACATGTGAAAGCCAACATGAATAATAAAAAATACAAGAATAGTCTTAAAACATTCATAATTCATGCATGAAAATTTGTTTTCCAAAAGGATTCAAGTATTAAGCAAAAGTTCCAAGATACATATGTATAATGAACACCACTAGCTCCAATAGTGGAGCATTAGAGCCACTACTTGCTCCCCAAAAATACTATCTCTATCTCTGTAATTCCTTGTGGGAGAAGCCAAGGTTAAAATTCCTTTGCTTGAGTAATGAGGATCCTTTTATAACTTGAGGCATGACTTTTTAAATCCTCATGACTCTTGACTTTCTAACTTCTAATGACCTTTGGACTTCTATAACCCTTGGAATTCCAAATGAATTTTGGAAATAAATATGACTATTGGAATTAAATGTATTTAGGACTTATGTATATGGTTCTTTTGTCCATACATGACTCTTGGAGTTCCACTTATTTGTATTTACAATAATTACTCGTGTCTTTTTTCTTGCATGTAGCTTTTGATCATTGATGTCTTCACATGCCAAAGGGCCTTTGATCTCATGGAGTGTTTAGGGGTGCCTTAATCATCAAGGCTTCAATGTGTTATTTATTTTCAAATGCTTCCTTTTACTACCCTCTTTTCCCAATCTTCTTCAAGCATCCTTGCCATGTTGTTCTTAAAACACCTGCAACTGCAATCACTCAAAAAAGAAAACATCATCCTGAAAAATCCCCTATTCTAGCATGTTTCATGCAGATTTCTATTCATGTCTTGACAATGCACTCAGGAAAAGCAAGGAGAATTTCTAGGTGCAAGGGCGCACTTTGAAAGGATGAAGGAGTGAGGTGATGAAGCTTCGGGACTTTTATATGAGCTCAAGCACTCAAGAAGGTAGAGAGAAACTGAAGGGATGGTGCAGGGCACAGGTCTGAAGGATTAACGAAGAGGCTTCAGGGTTCCCAAGTGCACTATGCACTTAAGGGAAACAAGGAGGGTGAAGAGCACAGAGTTGAAGGCTGAAGGAAAAGGCTTCAGATTTTTAGGGTCTGCTCATGCACTTAAAAAGGAAAAGGAGGGTGTAGGGAACATTGCTAAAGGCTGATGGGGTTAGGCTTCGAGTCTTTAGAGTGCACTAGTTCTCTCAAGGATGGCGCACTTCTTCGAGTTGAAGGAGTGCACTCAAAGGAAGAATTGATTATTTAGGGCATAATTTGGAAGAAGGAAGGAGAGTGATTCTTAGGAGTGCACGATGTGCTCTTGGAGGGAGCAGGATGCACTTCTGAACAATGAAGGATTCCTGATTAGGGCTTAAGAGTTGTTTTTGCGCTACTAACCCTAATGGGTTCACCTTGCAATAAAAATTTATCTAAGTGTGGAAGATAGAACAAGGGGAAAACTTAATGAGTTTAGACATAGAATCATGTGCGACACATGCCAACTCACCAATCAAAATTAGAAAAGATTAAAAAATGATAAATAGACATCAAAATTCCAGTTTACGTACACTGCCTAAGTACAACAGACAAAGTATGTGCAACTCTGACCAAAAGTGTCTTTTTGCAAAAAGTAGAGGTTTCACGATGATGAAATGTATTATAGATGTTATAATGAATGCGACTACAATTAAGAATGATTAAAAACACTTGAAACAAATAACATGACTTGACATGACACTTGACAATCAAGACGACACTTGTGTTGGAAATAATACTCAGAGGGGGGGTGAATCAGTATTATCAGAAAAACTTTTTCATTTTATGCTCAGAAACATATACGCTACTTCAGTTAAGTGAAATAGGTGTACACGCTACTGTGTCTACAGAAACCAGCGTATAACAAGAAAACTTATGATTCAGTAGCTTATCTTCAGTAAATGCATCAGGACATTATTAACCATGATAGTAAAACAGAATAGATCATCACACAGAAAACACACACATGAACACCATGATATAAGGTGGAAACCCAATGTGGGTGAAAACCACTTGCTGCAAGACGTCTCTATATTTCTTTAATATGAAACTTCAGTTTACAATCTTTTGTACTGGTGCAGCCTTATACCAGTACGCAGGCTACAACCTGCTGAAGGCTTCAACCTTCTTTCGTTCTCCAAACTTCCTTGGAAGGGAGCTCCAACCCCCTTTTCTCTTGTACTAGCTAAGATACTAATACGTAGGTGCTGGCCTACAATCTTCTTTCCTTCAGGTACCACTTTTCATACATTTTCAGACTGGATATTCCTGAAGCACAACATTACAATCTGAAGACCACAATTCATTCAACTTTCATAACAGATCATTGAAGCACAAAACAACCAATACTAGCATCATCAATCTTTGAATCACTGAACCACTGAAACCCTGTCAACACCAGTCACCAGAACACAGAGCAGACTACAGAACTCTGCACTTTGCAGTCAGACCCAACTGCAACCCAAAAAATCAAACTTCAAAAGATATACGCTACTTCAATGAGAGAAACCTGTGTATACACGCGCTTTTACCGAAGACAACCTACGTACAGATCTAAAAGTAAATTCTCTTAACTTGCAGCTGTACCAGACATCAGTTAGACCCAGAACGTAATATTGCGTCAGTATGCAGATCTAGAAATACGCATAATCAACCAAATCATAATAGTGCATTTCAAACCATTAGATCCCGATCTGTCCCTGGATCTAGTCTTCCATCAACCGGTGTGATCTCTCCTCAGCTTAGATCAAGCAACCCAGAACCTGCATACCAGATCTCTTTCTTTTCAGATATTCAAGACTTTTCAAATTGTACTTGCCTAATGATCTTCTTCTCCTTATATAGCCTTAGGCCTTGCTCAATACCAAGGGCCAAAACCATAGAAATCCAATACCATCAACTTCAAAACTAGGGATCAACACATCTGTCGAGATACTTTGGTCCAAAGACATAGGTTCAAGTACCGAGGACTAACTACCACGGAGCAAAGGGAAGCTTCTCGACATGTACGCCCTTTTCTGTTCATGAAGCTGCGTGTATATGCGACTTCGTATATAGCGAACCACCGTATCCGCGACTTAGTATATAGAGTACCTGCGTGTATACACAACTTGGGCTTAATGAACCTGCGTATATGAAATTTCTCTTCATACTTGTAGTCTGGACTGAGATCTGTCATCAAAGAGAGTTGCCATCAAGGACAACACCTGGATCGTAGCACCACACCTGTGCCAAAATGCCAACAATCTCCCCCTTTGGACTTGATGGCAACCCCAAGATCCTTAGAAGCATTCTCCCCCTTTGTCATCAAGGGCAAAGGGCTGTGCTCCCCCTGAGTACATGCTGATATCTCTGCCTGGTTGTGCTAAAACATGCTCCCCCTGACTGTAGGCAAGATCTGCAAAAGATGTTCTTCAAAAGAGCCAAGACTTATACACCGTAAGGGACCTTCCTATCACCAAAAGACTCAATACATACATCCATACTCCCAACCAAGAGGGGATACATCAGAAACAACAAACTATATTACATCATTCATCCCAGGCATAGTGGGGAAACCAACATAGGCCGTTACATGACCTTGACACCATAAAAGAGATATCACACAAAAAAATACATGACATAGAGACAACAAATCTAGACCAAGACTTATGAAAGTCACAAGCAGCATCTGATAAACATCTTTTAGATTAGCAACCAAGATTTCCTTTTGAGCTCCTTCTCCTGAAACCAACAACAGTTGTGTACTAGAACCAAAAGCATCTAAATGCCAACAATGCTTTATGAGATTTTAAGCTGTTCCCCCTGAACCTGTGCCTGCTGCACCTCCTGAAACTATGCCTGAAGAATTCTGGCATACCCATCTGAGACCTTCTCCAACCAGAGTCTGCCCTTGCTGTTTAGAACTCCATATACGCGACTTCTCCTGCATAAAACAACGTATGTACGCGGATATGCTTTCTACAACATGCACACATCATACACGCGACTTTCCCATCATAAATCGGCGTATATACACGGATATCCCTTACGTAACTTGCATATACCAACTTTTCTGTAGAACAGACAAGATTCAACAGTAGGATGAAGCATCAACTACTCCCAGCTTTTGTCTGAGATATTCAAAAGTTTCCCTGGGCAGTGGTTTTGTGAGGATATCAGCAACTTGTTCCTTAGAGGGAACATACTCCAACTTGACCTTCTGCTCAAGCACTTGTTCCCGAAGAAAATGGTACTTGATTGGTATGTGCTTGGTCTTTGAGTGCATGACTGGATTCTTTGAAATGCTGATTGCACTTGTATTATCACATAAGATAGAGACTGGTGAAGTGCAAGTGATTTGAAAAAACTGCAAGGTCTGCATCATCCAAAGAAGTTGTGTGCAACAAGATGCCGCAGCCACATATTCTGCTTCAGCTGTAGATAAGGCAATCGAACTCTGTTTCTTGCTGAACCAAGATACTAATCTGGAGCCCATAAAGAATGCACCACCACTTGTGCTCTTCCTGTCATCCACGCTTCCGGCCCAATCTGCATCTGTATAAGCATGAAGTGTGAGATCTGTATCTCTAGGATACCATAATCCATAATTTTGTGTCCCTTGAAGATATTTGAAAATTCTCTTCACTGCCTGAAGATGAGTCTCCTTTGGATTTGCCTGAAATCTTCCAACTATTCCGACTGCATGCATGATTTCTGGTTGTGTACCTGTCAAATAAAGCAAACTCCCAATCATGGATCTATAAGTTGGTTGATGAACTGCTGTTGATTCATCATTTGCACTGAGGCTGCATCCTGTAACCATGGGTGTACATACTGGCTTTGAATCTTCCATGCCATACTTCTTCAAGATCTGCTTGAGGTACTTGGTTTGAGACAAGAAGATGCCTCCTTCACTTTGTTGGATTTGCAATCCAAGAAAGTATGTCAATTCTCCAAGTAGTGACATTTCGAATTATTTCTGCATAACCAAGGCAAAGTTTTGACTCATAGTCTCTTCATTCCTGCCAAAGATAATATCATCTACATAAACAACAAGTATTAGCAATTTGTTATTTTCAACTTTTATATAGAGATTGCTATCTGTTGATCCTTTTGAGAAGCCTTGTTGGTGAAGATATTTGTCCAATCAATAGTACCAAGCCCTTGGAGCTTGTTTGAGACCATAGAGAGCCTTTTTCAATCTGCATACAAGGTTTGGATCATTCCCAAGAATGAAACCATCTGACTGCTCAATATATACTTCTTCTTCTAAGTCTCCATTCAGAAAGGTTGATTTCACGTCCATTTGAAATACCTTGAAGTTTTGAAAGCTTGAGAGAGCAAGGAACATACGGATGGCCTCAAGTCTTGCAACAGGAGCAAAGGTCTCTTCAAAATCTATTCCTTCTTGCTGCGCATACCCTTTACAAACAAGTATGGCCTTGTTTCTAATTACTTCTCCATTTTCATTCAATTTATTTTTGAAGACCCATTTCGTCCCTATGACATTTTTATCTTTTGGTCTAGGAACCAATTCCCAAGTGTTGTTCTTTTCGATCTGCTCAAGTTCTTCATCCATTGCTTTGACCCAGCATTCATCTTTGCATGCCTCTTTCACACTTTTTGGTTCAGTGGAAGAGAGTAATGCCAAATAGCTTGAAGCTTCTGCAATTCTTCTTCTTGTTTGTACTCCTGCTTCTTTCTGCCCCACAATCTGAGATTCTGGATGATTCTTTTGAACATATCTGGATGGAGTCGTTTCTTCTATTCTTGTCTGCTCCTCTGGTTCTTCTTGAGGTTCTTATTCTTCTTAAGGTTCTTCTTCTTCATCATTTTGCCTTTGAGGGTAGCCTTCATCTTCTTCAATGTCTTCATGATGAACTTGCCTAGGAATATATCCCTTCTCATCAACCACTACATCAATGCTGTCAACAATTCTGCCAAGTCTTTTATTGTAGCACTTGTATGCTTTGCTATGTGGAGAATAACCAAGAAGAATGCCTTCATCTGCTCTTGGTTCAAGTTTGCCAAGTTGCTCATCAGTATTCTTAATATAACATTTTCTCCCAAAGATTTTGAAGTGCTTCACGGAAGGAGTCTCACCACTCCAGAGCTCATGAGGTGTTTGAGTGCTGTTTACTCGGACATTTGTTTTGTTAAGAATAATAACCGTAGCATGTGCAACTTCACCCCAGAAAGTTGCGGGAGTACCTGATTCATCAAGCATAGCACGAGCCATTTGTTGGATTGTTCTGTTCATTCTTTCCACAACCCCATTTTGCTGAGGAGTTCTAGCTGTAGAGAATTCTCTTCTTATCCCATGTTCTTCACAGAAATCGAAAAATTCGTTTGAGGTAAACTCCCCACCTCTGTCAGATCTGAGGCACTTAATTTTGTTTCCTGATTCATTTTCATCCAAGGCTTTGAAGGATTTGAATTTTTCGAATGCTTCATCTTTGTGCTTCATAAGTCCTAACCAGACAAACCTGGAGAAATCGTCAATGAATAATATCAAATATTCTTCTCCTCGAGGTGTCCTTTTCCTAAATGGACCACATACATCTGTATGGACTAGCTCAAGAGGTATGCTGGCTGATCCTTCCTTCTCTGGAAAGTTAGTTCTGGTTTGCTTTCCAAACTGACAAGATTTGCATATAGTGTTGTCTGGAATTTTGATATCTGAAAGACCACGAACTGCCTGATATTTGCATGCTTTTATTATTTGTGAAAAGCTTAGATGCCCCAACCTCCGATGCCATAGCCAGTGTTCATCATCCTTGCTCAAATAGCATTGTTGTGGTCTTTCTTCAAATATGTATAGATTATTTGGAGTCCTTCTTCCTTTTATCACTGTTTTACCTGTATCAAGATCACGAACACAACATCCATTTGATCTAAATATTACCTCTGTTCCTTGATCGCACATCTGACTGACACTCAGAAGATTATGCTTCAATCCATCAACATACAAAACATTTCCAGCTTTGACCTTCTCTTTTAATGGAGCAACACCTTTTCCTTTTATGGCTGCAGAGATATCGTTTCCAAAAGAAACTTTCTTCCCCTTTTCTAATGCGGTATATGACTCAAGCTTTTCTTTGTCCCCTGTCATATGCTTCGAACATCCGCTGTCAATGTACCATAGACTTTCTTGACCTTCTGCATAAAAGGCTATCCCACATATTTCTGGTTGTGGTTCCTTTATTCTCCACGTTCTGACATTTGAGGTTTGTTCCTTCTGAGTTGTCTTCCGAAACCTGCTCCTACATTCAGAGTCTTGATGACCAAAGTTATTACAAATAGAGCATTCAATTTCATTTTCAAGAACCGAAAAGTTGTTATAAGTCCTTTTCATGGTTCGAGTCATTCTCCCTTGCTTTTGAGCTTCTCTAGTCATGATTGTCTTGTAGGCAACACATTGAGCTGCTTTGTGACCGAAGTTATGGAAAGAAAATCATTGGCCATTAAAGAAACTTCTGTGATAATCAGATCTATCATCCAACCGATTGTAGCTTCTATTCACATTCATTCTTGGAGCAAATTGGGAAGATTTTACCTGTGGCTGATTGTAGCTTCTGTTTGTCCTTAAGGCAGTTTGTCCCCGAATTTCTTGATGGTCTTTATTTGTTCTTGAGGTAAACTGTCCTTGATTCACCTGATGACTTTTATTTGGCCTTTGCTCGCTTCTCCTTGCTGCATCAAGATAACTTTTAGAGGTAGAGGCTTGAGATGTTTCTCCATTATATCCCAGACCTGTCTTGATCAGAGGAGATTGCTGCACATTGATAATCTCATCCAAGGTTTCAGATCCTTTAACAAATTTGAGATTAATCGCTTTTGTTTTCTCAATCTCCTTTCTAAGACAAACAATCTCACATTCCAATTTTTCAAGATGTTTTTCCTTTTCAGTCAGTTGACATTGTAGAGAATCAATAATAGCACTTTTCTCTTCTAAGCAAACTTTGATATTATTCATTTCTTCATAAAAGCCATCTACATCTATAGCATCCATGTAGTCATCATATTCAAAAGCCATTAAAAGTTTATATCTATTACCTTGTTCATCTTCGTCACTATTTGAAAGACCATCACTATCTTCATGAGTGTAATAGCTTTTCTTCTTTTCATTCTGTTTCTTGTTCCATTTAACAGGTTCCTTTCCCTTGTCATTCTTATCTTTGTGAGGACATTTGGCAGCATAATGACCTACTCTTCCACAAGCAAAACATTTAAAAGGTAACTTACCTCTGAACCTTCCAGAACCCCTTTGAAGATTTCTGACAAAATTTGATTCTTCTTCTTCATCTTCTGGCACGTGACTTGCTTCATAATAATCTTCTTTGCCTGAAGCCTTGAAGGCAGCTTCTCTTCTGTCTGATGGACCTCCCTTTCTCATTTCATAAGCGGTTAGAATTCCGTGAAGCTGAGACATAGTAAGAATTTGCAGATTTTCCTTTTCTTCTATGGCAGACACTTTAGATTCAAATTTTGGGGACAAAGATCTTAAAACCTTTTCAACCACAATAGCCTATTTTATTTCTTCACCCAAGTTTTTCATGCAATTAACAATCTCATCTACCCTAAGGAAATAGTTAGCAACACTTTCATCATTATACATTCTGAGAGTCTCATACTTAATCCTGAGAGTTTGAAGTTTAGCACGCTTTACCTGTTCGTTTCCTTCATAGCTCGTGACAATTTTGTCCCATATTTATTTTGCAGACTTATAGTGCATTACCTTCATGAATTCCGATTGAGATATACATCCCAATAGAGTATTGACTGCTTTCGCATTTGTTTCATATTTCTTTTTCTCGTCTGCATCTGTAGGCGTAGCTGAAGGAAAAGTGTAGCCTGTATCTACGATGTCCCAAACTTCTGTACCAAGATATTGAAGATAGGCAGTAACTCTTACTTTCCAATAATTGAAGTTTGTCCCATCAAAAACCGGTGGCATGATTGATGCTTCTCTCTCGTAGTTGCTCATGATGAACGATCTACCTTCAAGCGATCAAGCTTCTCTGAAGGACCTGCTCTGATACCAATTGTTGGAAATAATACTGAGAGGGGGGGTGAATCAGTATTATCAGAAAAACTTTTTCATTTTATGCTCAGAAACATATACGCTACTTCATTTAAGTGAAACAGCGTGTACACGCTACTGTGTCTACAGAAACCAGCGTATAACAAGAAAACTTATGATTCAGTAGCTTATCTTCAGTAAATGCATCAGGACATTATTAACCATGATAGTAAAATAGAACAGATCATCACACAAAAAACACACACATGAACACCATGACATAAGGTGGAAACCCAATGTGGGTGAAAACCACCTGCTGCAAGACGTCTCTATCTTTCTTTAATATGAAACTTCAGTTTACAATCTTTTGTACTGGTGCAGCCTTATACCAGTACGCAGGCTACAACCTGCTGAAGGCTTCAACCTTCTTTCATTCTCCAAACTTCCTTGGAAGGGAGCTCCAACCCCCTTTGCTCTTGTACTAGCTAAGATACTAGTACGTAGGTGCTGGCCTGCAATATTCTTTCCTTCAGGTACCACTTTTCATACATTTTCAGACTGGATATTCCTGAAGCACAACATTACAATCTGAAGACCACAATTCATTCAACTTTCATAACAGATCATTGAAGCACAAAACAACCAATACTAGCATCATCAATCTTTGAATCACTGAACCACAGAAACCCTGTCAACACCAGTCACCAGAACACAAAGCAGACTACAGAACTCTGCACTTTGCAGTCAGACCCAACTGCAACCCCAAAAATCAAACTTCAAAAGATATACGCTACTTCAATGAGAGAAACCCGCGTATACACGCGCTTTTACCGAAGACAACCTGCGTACAGATCTAAAAGTAAATTCTCTTAACTTGCAGCTGTACCAGACATCAGTTAGACCCAGAACATAATATTGCGTCAGTATGCAGATCTAGAAATACGCATAATCAACCAAATCATAATAGCGCATTTCAAACCATTAGATCCTGATCTGTCCCTAGATCTAGTCTTCCATCAACCAGTGTGATCTCTCCTCAGCTTAGATCAAGCAACCCAGAACTTGCATACCAGATCTCTTTCTTTTCAGATATTCAAGACTTTTCAAATTGTACTTGCCTAATGATCTTTTTCTCCTTATATAGCCTTAGGCCTTGCTCAATACCAAGGGCCAAAACCATAGAAATCCAATACCATCAACTTCAAAACTAGGGATCAACACGTCTGTCGAGATACTTTGGTCCAAAGACATAGGTTCAAGTACCGAGGACTAACTACCACGGACCAAAGGGAAGCTTCTCGACATGTACGCCCTTTTCTGTTCATGAAGCTGCGTGTATACGCGACTTCGTATATAGCGAACCAGCGTATCCGCGACTTAGTATATAGAGTACCTGCGTGTATACGCAAATTGGGCTTAATGAACCCGCGTATATGAAATTTCTCTTCATACTTGTAGTCTGGACTGAGATCTGTCATCAAAGAGAGTTGCCATCAAGGACAACACCTGGATCGTAGCGCCACACCTGTGCCAAAATGCCAACAACTTGATGTGACAATTGAGTAGGCTCCAAAACTGAAATGTAGTGAAATTTTGGAGGGTGTTGTAGAAGTGAAAACACTACTTAAGTGCCACACCCCATAATGCTAATATACACATAGATACATTTCCAATGGTGCAATAATTTCCTCAATCATAGTTTGTATGCAAATGTTATGCCACTCAAAATTTGACCTTCATGTTTTAACAATCATGATTCAAGAAGATGCCATGTTAACCCCCATTATTCATGGAAAATGGAATAACCACATGATCACGATGAATAATACTCTAACAAAATTAACCATTATTAGGATATCAATATGTGTTATAATCATGCCACTAGGAGGAAAATAACTTCCATTATATTCGAGTGCATTTTGTTCCATAGGTGAATAGAGTAGTTGAGAGAGAGAGAGAGAGAGGATTTCATAACAACCAATCAGTCATGGGTCCCAGTTCTTTTTAATTTAATATGTTTTCATTTCAAGAAAGAGAGAGTATAGCAACCTCACCTTCTAGTTGAGTTTTCTCCCTAAAGGGTTTGCTAAGTCATGTCTTATGTTGTAATTGTTGTGAGTTATTGTCTTTTTTTCTTTATCTATTTTCTACATTGTTTATATTACATCCATAAAGATAGTAACTTAATATATCCATAAGTGAAAGGAAAAATCTCCCATAATATAGATTCCATATTTTCAATATAAATGTATCATATATGTTGTGAAAAAATATATAGTGGAATATTCACGGAAGTTTACAGATCAAAGAGTGGAATATTTAACTATTTCCTTTTCACTCATATGGGTTTAAACCACCTTCAAGAAAAGAGAATAGGGGTTTTCCCTCGAGACATATTTCTTAATGGATAAAAATTCTAATATGTCCCAAGTTGTGATTTCCAAGCCACAATTAATAAAACCATTCATGAGCATTTCCTTATAGACTCAAGACAAACAATATGAAAACAACGTCCTTTTATCCACATTATAAATATCACAAGCATTATAAAAATTAAATAAATTATTTTCTACAATTTTGATGTATCTCCAAAGAACATGGGAAACTTCTCCATGGAAATGTTTGGCAAGGGATGAATCTTTCTTTGTATAATGAGAGGACTTCTTGTACATTAGCCTATTCCATTGTGGGCCTTATTATTTTTCCATAACTTGGAAACATATTGGTGGGATTGATGGCGAATGCAAATTATCTTCACAATATTAGAGAAACTTTTGCTTGGATTTTCCATCTAGATGTTCATGCGATTCAGAAATTTTTAGTTGAGTAATTGGGGCATGTTTCTTTAAATTCAAAATATTGATTAATGGAGTCACTAGAGAGCTCATTCTCTCAAGTATTGAATGTTTCCTAGTATTAAAGAAATCGCCAAAAGATATGTTTACTTGAATTTCATAATATTGAAGATTATGTGATGTTTTTTGAACATGGTTTTCGAGAAGCTAGTTTATTTTTAACTATGTGGCTAGAATTCTACCAATTTGTTTTCAAAAACTTGCACAACAGAGCTTCTAGTTTCTCAATAATTTCTTATCCTTAAAAGAAAGTATAATATTTCTTGAAAATTAATAATCCCCTAACATGGCTGCTAAAAATGTTGAATTCATTTCGTGTTAAGGGAAAAATTAAACCTCCTAGAGCCTTATTAAGATTCCCTTTACATTTTTATAGAGGAAGCACTCCTCTTTTATTCAATCAAATATTTTAAATAATTCGAAACAAAGAAATATGATAATTTAGAACATTTTCCTATGAGTGGACTATGTGTTTTGAAATGAAAATAAAATGATAATGTTATAAATAATAAATTTGATGATTCATTCCATGATACATTATGAGGAGAAAAATTTGAAGAAAATCAATAGAAAGAAAGTAGAAAAATGGCTAGATATTTAGAGAAATATAAACTAATTTCATGCATTCAGAGATCATAAAGAGTCATAGCAAAACATTCATGAGTTTCATTACTAATTTAAAAGTCTCAAAACCACAAATGACATTTTCATGAACCTCATAAAATAAATTTTTTTACATTTGTAACCATAGTAAATACTGGATTTACCATAAAATACGATCTAAGGTGGATGTAATTATTATTTCTATGTCTTTTACCATATGAGATATCATATAAACTTTATATCCTGTTTTCTTATTCGGTACAACTTTTAATGATTTGGAAATTACAAAGGTTGTGAGTTATGCAAACATTACTATAATCAAACCTTACGGTACATTAATTGATTGCATCAAATCCGAATAAATCTATTTCCAATAAGTCGTATTGTGGTTTTTATTGAAGGTTTAATAACGTTAATCAAGAAGTACATGCATTAACTCCATTTGTTATCTGTTGGGCAGCTGACCGCCCTAGGTTATTGGAAGCTCTCTAGAGTGTTCTCTCATGGCCTCGAGCTGTACTCCGCTTAGCTTCGATCCCGGAGTGCGATTGACGGTGATGATTAGCTCCTCAAATTAGACGA
This sequence comes from Pinus tabuliformis, assembly GCA_031772625.1. Classification (NCBI taxonomy): domain Eukaryota; kingdom Viridiplantae; phylum Streptophyta; class Pinopsida; order Pinales; family Pinaceae; genus Pinus; species Pinus tabuliformis. Next base: position 982,650,858 of record CM062816.1, on the reverse strand, counting down.
TGAATGTGGCTTTAGGTGGGACTAAACCTTGGAAAGAAGGGGTAACTCATCCTTTGTTGCGCTTTCCATTCTCCTGGCTTGCTCTCTACAACAGGAATGGCACTTCGTCCTTCAAGCAAGTTTCTATGTTAACTATCATCATTTTGATGGGTTTTATACCCTGTACACCAAATTATTATGGCAATCAGGGGTTTTTTGTTTGTTTCTCAGGTCCGTGATTATGTTTTCTCCTGCTTCAAGTTGTTGTATTCGGAAGGTTGCTCCATCGAACCAGGTAACCATTGCCCTTGCACATTGTTATCGGATAATGGTGACTGTCTTCTTTTCCAAATTTCTTCAGCTGCATTTTAAAGTTTTCCTCTGTTGATGTCTTGTAGGTTCATCAGGCTCAATAGTTGTAGGGTTACTTGGCTTAGCTCTTCCAGTCAGGAGTTCGGACCTTGGTGCCCAAGCCATTCGGGTATGCACAGGGGTTCTAAATTGTGGGTTGAAAGTGTAATGGCCTTGATGAAGAACATTTTGAACATAAATAGTAATATATTTTTGTTTGTATTTTAAGAATGTATTTGGTGGGAATTTCTAGCCATGAGCCATAGATCTTATCAACTGCTCTAATATTCTAAAGGAGTTCATTCCTATTAAGCAACATGTATTTTTTTCCTTTTTTTACTGTTTGTAAGGTTTAAACCTGCTCTCTGTCTTGGAAGAGGCTACGACCTATTGGTTTATCTCATCGGTTCAGGGAAATTACAAACCCTTATAAATTTTAGTCACAAACCTGAGTTTTAATGGAGAAGTCTTTAGTTCAGTTTATTTATTTTCTAAATTATACAGTAATGGTTTCAAGTTCTATTCTTGTTTATTGGTTGTTATGTATGGACTTTTATGCAGAAGTCTTCTGAATCTATTGTATATTTGTTTATGCGGGTAAGCATATTCGTTTTGATGATTTGTTTCAACAATCAGTTCTCTCAAGGTGTTGACTCCATAGCCCTAGATAATATGCATTCAAATAAATCATTTTCTTAACTAGCTGTTAGTTAATATGGTTTTATCATACTTGCATATCTCAAATTTATGTTTACAGTTCCTCGACCTAGTTCTTTACTAGTGATGCTGAAAGGGTTCTATTCCTTTTCTTTTCTAATTTGGTGTTTTCCCCTATTTTACGGAAAACTACTACGCATTCTTGCGTTGTTATACTTAGCTATATTTTTAGTAGCTAGCTAGATAGTTATTCTAGCTATACTTAATGATGGAATACCCTTGTATCTCTGCTGACAGAACTTCACATTTAATTCTCTACTTTTCCTGAGGTTTTGGGGTTTAACACTTCAACTATTCTAAGCCTTTGTTTCTTCTTCTGTTTAGAATTTAACTTATTGACAACTAAGATGTTTACCTATCTTAACCACTAGCATTATACACCTTTATACTGATATTGTAATTTAACTTATTAAGCAATAAATAGAGCATGCATTTATACCATTCAGCAATAAACAAACTCATTGACTAAGGTTAGAGTTCTAGATTATACTCATCTGGCTTGTTGAACTAGAAATATCTTTATCTATTAATTTTTCCTCCCACCCTTGAGACTAGTACGCCTTCGCTCTCTATCTCTCCCCGAGCCACCCTACACAGGGTTTCTCTTCAAGAACCTGGTCTTGAGTAGTGTTGTGCTCTACAAAAACCCCCCATTTCATATCATTTTTATTCACAAAACTATCATATGAAATGGGTCCCTTTTAGTTTTTATTGGTATCAACTTTGTATTATTCAAATAGGTTCGAAAACAAAATGAAAACATTATAAAAAACATTTTTGACAAACCAATTTTGGTCTTATAATATAAATAATCAATCTTTTATCATTGCGATAAAGCGATCGCAAGATCGCATATCGCAATGGCAAAGGAGGCATAACTTAAAAACCCATTGGTTTGCTCCGACGCGATAACATGCATTAGCCTATCGGACATCGGCAATCATAAGTTCCCATAATTAAAGTGCATTTAGATCTGATGCGATGCGATATCGCTATCGATGATCGGCAATATACCATGCACGCCTTTAAAGTTCCCTTCGATCCGATGCGATGCGATAAACTCCCGTTCGCTCCGATGCGATGCGATATCGCTATCGGCGATCGGCAATATACCATGCATGCTTTTTAAAGTGCCCATACTCCCAATGCGATGCGATGCGATATCGCTATCGGCGATCGGGGATTTCAAAAGGTGTCAATATAATGATTTAAGTTTTTCCCCGACGCCCGATTGCGATAAAGCCAAAAGTGCAAACTTCAAAAAGTCGTTCAAGCAGAGGGATATTACGATTAATTCCTATTAAAGGCCTTATCTTTCAAACAGTGATTTACCTGCGCTCAACCGCCAAAACATCCAAGGCACACTTAAACAAATCATTCGGCCGATTAATGATATGATGGGCATTTAAAGGATTGGCAGGTTTTAATGGCCATTTAATGAAATAGTAAGTCTAAAAATCTTCTCATAGATTGTATCCGTGGCCACTTTTAAGTTAATCCCTCATCATGCATTGATCAATATATCTCATTCGTATTTGGTTTTCGCTACCAATTTTCTGTGTTATGCTTATTTCCACTACTATGTAGAATTCTTCCAAAGTAATAGATTCAAGCAGAATGGGGAAGAAGTCCAAGAAAACCACAATCGCTACCACTGCACCAGCCACAGGACAAGCCGTCGCTGATCCAGAAAATAAAAAGAAAGGATTAATATCTGATACTACATGTTTAGGACTTGCCAAGACCACTTGGCAAAGTACCTATAATTTGATCGAAGCCGAAGAACCAAAGGTGACAACAGTACAAGCTACAGTGGGTTCCAGTAGAAAATCTGATGGTACTTTGAAAGACTTGGCCGACTCTTTCCTTCATCGGATAGCGGCTCGGGAACAAATTCTCCCATATACGGATGTAGTAAAATGGGCAATTGAGGAAATCCCAATCACTGACAGAACTTTCTGCACCAGAGATGGGAGGATCTTCGGTTCATTCAAGGCTGATGATTTGAGGAAAATGTATCATTTGCCTGAGCCAGAGAAGACGTACAACAAGGCATTTCTGGAGAAATTCCGAAGTGAGAACGAAACACATTCAGGATTGGAGGAAAAATCTGGCGAAACAGAAGCATGAAACTTCCGGTAAGTATTTTGTTGATTCCCTATGTTCTACTTACTGTTATGCTGGGATAATGATGTGTAGATTGTGGGGGTTGCACGATTCCGCTAATTTCACTATAGAAATGGTTCCCTTAATGGAAGCGGCGTGTAATAGTGAGATAATGGATTGGAAACTATAATGTCAAATAAGCTAGCAACAACAGTTCTTGAATTTAGAACTAAAACCCGTGTCACCGAAAGGCTTATTCCCCCATTCTACTACAGTGCTTATATACTAGATACCTTGTGTTTTAATTCTGAGTTTCCTGTACTCGGCTGGAGGTGGACTCCACAAGACCCCATGCCTATTCACATATACCATCAGAAATTGTGGAAGACTTCCTATAAGCACCATTTGTACCAAGTCTGCAATGGTTTCATGTTACCCATTCATTATTCTATTTTTAATAAACCTGCTCCCAAGATTTCTTACCAAGTAGGGATTGATTTAACATCAATAGGAAGATGGTTCAGAGAGGAGAAATTTACTTATATAAGAATTTTCGGCAGCCAAGCCGAACCTCATGTTCTTCCTTTGTACATACCTGATAAACTGCTGGCGAGGGAAATAGCTTATCAGATTATTGCCGAAGGAGTTACACAAACCCTGAAGAAAAATAAGAAGCCGGTCTGGCCCTCCTTTCCTCTGAGATGTGGTGTCTACACTTTGCATGATTTCAAACATGCAGAAAAAGAAGCTACAAAAATGAAATTATTAACTCTAGCGACTCTCCCAAGTAGGCGATTTGATCCCAACAAAGTCGCCTATAATGCACTTGAACAGGCTAAATTGACAAAGTGTGATCATGTAGAAGATAAATTTGATGACCTGTTCTCTTCGGCTGAATCAATGTATCAAGTTAGATCGCTGGCCATAATGGAATACAAAGATGAAGGGTTAGTTGAATTCAACAGACTCAGAGAACAGAGGTTGCAAACTCTGCCTCTGGATCTGTTAGCAACAGCCCCAGCAACAAGACCAAGCGAGCTTGAATAGCTACATTCAAAGGAACCACCGGTTACAACAGAAAGACAAGAGAAAGTGCAAGAGGAAACCCAGACTAAAGAGAAAGAACAGAGCACCATAGAGGTGAATGTGGATACTCAAATTGATCCCAAATTGCTCCAGGAATGGCAGCAATTTGATTCAATTATCAGTAGTCTTGAATGTTCAAAGGACACCGAAACTTCGAAAGCGGCAGATACACAGGAAACCACTTCACAACAGGTTCCAAGTGGAACCAGCAGCCTACCCAGTTCAAAGGAAGTAGAAATAATCCCAAAGCACCCCTCCGATCAAATTATTTTGTAGATAGAAGAAATTCCTCCCTTGGATGTCTTCTATAGCCCAAAGCACAAAGCTGTGGTAAAACGACAAAGGAAGAGAAGAAGGACTGATCAACCTTCCCTTTTCCCAGAACAGACGATCACGGGCAATGTGGTTTGGAAGGAGGAAGTCGACCCCTCTGATGACCTAACAAAGCTATCACAATATGCTGGAGCCTATTCGGCAACAACAATAGACAAGGCATCAGAGGTGAGTCTTTTATTAAAAACAAAAGACCAGGAAATATTTTTATTGCAAGCACGGCTAACAGAAGCACAACAGAAAGTGGAGCAGGCAGAACAGCAATTGTTAACACAACAACAAATAAATAATCAATTAACTCAACAATTGCGGGAAGAGAAACAGAGGATTGATCACAGTGCAATCCAGAAGCAGAAAGAGTTGTCTGAAGCCTTCGCACAACTAAGGGCAGCAAATGAACAAATGCTGAAGTCTAAAGATGAGCAGATTGCTCAACTATCAGCCCAGCTAGAAAAGACAAAGAATCTTCCACAGATAGCTGAATTCAGAGTAGAGGCATTACAAATAAATAAGGCATTAATAGCACATATTAAGCTTTTATGTCAACAAATCGCCCAGGTAGAACCACTATGCGAATTGACGGCATCAATAAGTTAAAAAACAGAAAAGGCTAGAACAGAATTGGATCAAGCTGAAGAAATATTAACTGAATTTCTTGATTGGCAAGATACCGATCAGGGACAAGCGGCAAATTTACCAAGAATTTTAGAGTCACATAAAGAAATATTGTTTACAGAATGGCAGTCCCAGTTAATGAAAGCAGAGAGGGAAATTTCAAGATGCAAATCAACCACAAGTAATTTGGTTGAATTGGTTAATAATACTCTCTACTTGTCAAACATGATTTCCCAATGCACTCCAGGTAAATTGACAGCGATGAAAACATTGGAGCAGTCATGTTATCCAGATCTAGAGGAAAAGGGGAGATTAATTGCTAGAATTAACAGTTTAACATGGGACACCTATTGGTTCTTTTTGGTAAAACCACACAGTCAAAGAGCTGCCCTCAAATGCCTTACAGATGCAATCGGGTATATTATCCCCGATATTCAGGATGCCACCTATGCCGCCCAGCTTAACTCTCACCTCAACAGACCACCCGAAGTGGAGCCAATGCTTGCGATAAGTCAGCTCAAGTTTAAAGGCAAACAACCTACTTGATGATTCATGCCGCCGACTGCCAGGTTGCTGAGAAGAATATATTCAAGATCATTTGATACCAATTAAGTAGGATTTCAGTTTCATAGATAGTTAGTTTAATTTAGTATTTATAGACCCTTTCATTGTTTTGGAAAGGGTCGTAAAGTTTTGTACTTGACTTAAAACCTGAAGTTGCACTACTGTACTTCAGGCATATTCTTTTATAAAACTGGACCAATCATTCTGATTTTGACAAAGAAGCTTTTACGCAAATGTGCACTACTGTCTTTGTTTGAAAGTATTTCTGCGTTAGAGGAAGAATTTTGAATAGCGATTGATATTGGAGAGTGACTCGCAGCTCATATGGTACTATTATCTATGTCTGAATCCATTCTTTTTATATGAATTGTTATTTGATCGCCTTTGCTATTATCGAATATATGTATGTGTTTTAACAACATTTCTTTATTCCCTCCACTATTGGATGTTTATGGTAATGCTTTTCTTTTAATCACATATGTATTGATGATATAAGTGATGAGTGTAGAAATACTGCGTTAATCATCTTGTTTAACTATTTAAGAAAAGTAATCCTTGAATGAGTAAATGTCCATGTTTATCAGATGGAGTCATCTACATGTCTGTTAATAAACATAGATCACCAAGCGCTACACTTCAAAGTACAATAGTTCCCGGGATTAGTAGTAGTTCTTTTTATTTCGCTGATAAATTAAGTTATTCGCCTATCATTAGATTAGTCAATCAATCATTCATTCATCCCGTTTATTCATTGCTGGGAAACTGGTCCCATTATCCCTAGTCGGAGCCACCATTCCAAACGAAAAAGGAGCTGTATTAAGGTTCGGACCGGGTGGTTATCCCCCAATGTTGATACAACGATTTTCGGGGCATCAACAAGTAGTAATGACTATTTGGTCTTCATCGGACTTAGCCACTCCACATTGTCTGTCCTTACAGCACAACAATGTTTTTCCTCATTCTTTACCTATATTCCTCAATGATCTCAGATGCCTCCCATCCTCTTGATCTTGGAATAAATTTCTCATGGAAGTAGTCAGGGTTGGGTAACTTCCTAGCCCAACCATTTCTTGAGAATCAAAACTGTCATACTTCAGACAATTCATTTTAAATTAAGTAATTGCTGCTCTTATTCTGGCATTCCACTTTTTCAGATACTTAAACCAAAATTAACTAATTATTTATAAACTTAATTAGTTTCCAGTTTGTAAAAATATGCAGTAAATAAATATTTACACATATGAGGGACATCACATCCCCCCCTCCTATGATTTAACATCATCCTAATGCTCTTCTATTGAAATAACTTCAGAAATATTTCTTTCATGGGCCATTCATCTTCCCAGATAGCCTCTTCAAGCCCGAAATGCTACCACTGCACTTTAACTTGGGTGATAAATCGTCTTCGCAGCATTACTTATCTTTGATCAAGTATACCCATTAGTTTGACCAGGAACTCGCCTTCTAGTTTCACCTGAATGACAAAGTAAACTTTTAGTAAATTCAGGAAATCAAGTGGAAATCAATTATACAATGTTTAAGTACATACATACATGTGTAGGATAGATTGTTGAACTTCTAACTTTGCTGACTTACCTAAATATCCTGCCAATTTATTATGTGTTTGGGATTCATATATATATATATATATATATATATATATATATATATATATATATATATATATATATAGAAACGTGAAAAACATTGTGCACACAAATATGAATAGGTAAGGCAAGTTGATAGGCCACTGGTCCAATTCGTGCTAAAATGTAAAAGGGACTGCAAAATCGGGGTGGAAATTTGACGCACCCACTCCATTGAAGCGTACTTTTCTTAGCCCTTACACACACATAGACATGATCCCCCACCTGGAATTCTTGAAAACTTATTTTTCAGTCAACGAAATTATTTTTTCGATTTTGGGCAGATCTTAGATTAGTTTGCACCTCTTTAACCATTTCTCCCATGTCTACCAGCATATCAGGTCCTAGCATTACCTTATTTTCTAGGCCACCCCAAATTGAGGGAGTCATATATTTATGTCTTGTTGAAGCCCCGAAAATCGGGTCAACGACAAGGGGGATACCCACCCGGTCTGGACCTTGGTTGGCAGCTCCTTATCCGTTTGGTATAGCGAGTCCGACTGGGGATAATGGGACCAGTTTCCCAATCTAAGGGTGTGTGTGTGGGCAGAGTTGGATGATGCTGATCTAAGGGTTCTAATCTAAGCTACTTTAATCTAATTCTATGCTATTGTAATCTAATGAAAACAGCACATCTAATCTATGCTAACCTGGGATGTATTTCTTCTATTATGCGATCTAAAGAGATTTCAAATAACAACTGGTAATAAAGATCATTCAGCTATCATAAGAATGGAAATCAATTAAGATGAACCACTTTGCATAAAAAGTTAGGAAAAACAGTTGTGAACAACATATCGCATAATAAGTTATTCATATATCAAACATAAACAAATGACTCCACCGTACAAAGGTTCCAAATGGTAACTCAAACATTCATGCAATAACATATAAAAAACTAAAAATTGTATATCACTTTAAGAATATAAGCATAAATGGCCAAGAGATAAAAGTACCATTTATGACTGGTCCTACTCATAAGCTTCAAGCAACAATGATTTATCTCTACTTGTTCTAATATCTACTAAGAGTACAGAAGTGCACCATCAGTAGCAGATATCAAATGCAAACATTAATAAACCTTGATCCATTCATTCATCAAAACCTCCTCTGAGGGTGCAAAAGTGCATGTTCTGAGGACAAGTTTTTGACAAATTTCTGGACCCTTCTCTAAATGCCTGAGAAGGGTTTAAATACTGTTAACTAAATAACTTAATTACACAAATTTCGGATACGGTTTAAATGACCGCCCTTTATCTAAGTAAACTTATTTCGAAAAAATGAATCTAATTCCTAACTATTTCTGTATTTGCTCCTTAGTGTTTGCGAGCATGCAACATTTGCCTGGGAAGAGTCGGCTGGTCGTCTTCTGCTTTTGCTTGAGCTACGAAAATAGAAATGGCAAGCGTTGGCACCACTTTTTAGTAAACTAGAAGATATTTTTGGGAATCATCTTCTGGCTGGGTGAATTTACTGCGTATATACTTCGTAACAACCCAAATTCCTCTTAAACTGCCTCTGCTTTTGCTATCTCGGTTTCCGGACTCGTAGATGACTAAGCAAGTTAGGGACTTTACTTTCTGAACAATTTTCTTAGCGATGCGCAATTAGCGCTAGGCGCTAATCGTGCATCAAAAACTGCCTCCGTTCTTTGATCCGGGCCTTTCTGGTGTGTTTTCCGACTTTAGCGCTTTTTCATTTACCGGGCATAAGCTTCAAAATTTTGTAAACATGCTGCTTTTGTGAGCTTTTGACCTTGAGTGTCGAATCGCCTATTGATATCAGCATCTGTTCAGTAATACTCTGAAATCTGTGTTTCTGTTGCATGCGGTATCTGTTTATGAGGGCATCTCTTTTCTGTTCTCCGAGCATTGACGCTTTCCCTTTTTCCTTAGATGTTTCCTGCACATTGCTTCATGTTGTTTCCTGTTTTTATTCCTGCAGTTCACACAAAGGAAAAGAGTAATGATAATAAATTTTGACACGAAATCTTTAAGCTCTACGAATGTATAAAATCATGACACCCACAGTGAACTGACTCTTCGAAAAACACAAAACTGTCCTTCATGAATACCTTGGCGTACATTCATTAATTTTCTTTAAGGCGCGCACCCAATGTTTGGTTTAGGGACAACTTTTCTTGAATGCTGAGCCGAGGAAAATTTGCGATGGGTGATTTCTGCGACTCGCAGATCACAGCATCGCAAGATCGCAGATCGCATTTATCACAAGATCGCAGATATCGCAAGATCGTAGATATTGCAAGATCACAGATATTGCAAGATCGCAGATCGCAAGATCGCAGATCGCAAGATCGTTGCAATTTGTTAAGTTATTTGTGTGCTGTTTATGCGACGTTGCGATATGCGATGTTGCATATCGGCCATCGGAGATTTCTTAAGATTTTCATTTATGGGCGCTTCTTAATGTATGCGATGCGATGAATTTCGCATCGCTTCTTCGCAGTTTTTTATTGCTCATAAAGAAATGTTTCACTCTTCTCCGTGCGATGTATTTTTTTGAGGAGTATAATACAAAAATTTTTATAAAATCTTTTTGGATTTTTTACTAAGGGTCCCCACTTCTTTAGTGTTATTGCTAATACTAAAGAAGGAGGGGGGTTTTTGGTGGTCACAACAATGGCGATTCACTTGGAAGAACCAGTTATCTCTGCTTTTCTATTGAATTTTTTAAACTTCCAAAACAGAAAAGTTTTCATAAATCTAAACTTTGTTATGGACAGATAGAGTACATTATGCCTTATTCTATAAATGATATTTTGTTTCAACCTCTTTCTATTCTAATTGTTCGCTTCCTCAGGCTTGTCCTTGTATCTACATCAGCCATTACTTGGTCTTGTAAAGATAAAATAAAGTATTCTCTGAGTGCTAGACTTAAAATATGCTCGTTTGTCGTAGGTAGAGCCTCTGCTGCCAGTAGGCATCCATAGCCTCGACAGGGTTACCTGTTACCCAGCAATGATCCTTTATCCTGTTGAAGGTTATCTACAACCCTCAAAGAAAAATACATATTGACACTTTTCTTTTTTTTATTCTTAAAGAACAATGTCTTGGTTTGGTAGCCAAATTATGACACAGTCATTCACTTGATTTACACTTTTGTTGAACAAGATCGCTCGTGATGAGACCCCTTGTCTTTTGATTTCAACAATCTTGAGTCGTTGCCCTATTTTGATGGACAGTGTTTGGCAAAGTCAGCAAAGTTATAATATCTGTGATCATGATAAGTCGGCTCGTGATGAGACCTCTTATTCTTTGAGATATAGTGTCTCTTAGATTGTCCCTCTGAATGCTGCGATTTTCTTTAACAGGGAGGAAATCATTGCTTTCCTTAAGGAAGCTCTGGACGACAATAATAGAGTTTGAAAATAGCAGTTTTACAGAGAATCTTTATTTTGTTATTGATACCTTTCATTGTGCTGATATAAAACAATTAATTCGCTAAAGGTTGCTTTCATCAAACTTTTTGAAGTTGAAACTAGTATCATATCTAGGCTAAAGTTTTTAACTGTATCTGTCAATAATAAAGACCAGATTTTCGAAAATTTTCTATTTATATAAGCGAAAAGCTCAAAATCTGAAAGAGCAATGGTGTCTCTTCGCGAATACTGATAGTAACCATTAACAACTAGTTTTATTATGAAAAAGAAAAGAAAAACAAAACTATTCTACAAAACAGAAGAATAATCTTCTATGGAAAATATATTTTAAGGATTTGACCATTAACAAGAAATGAATCCCTTCTACCTGCTAGATCCTGTAAGACAAACATCAATGGACCTATGACTTCAACAATCTGAAAAGGACCAAGCCACATCTTTTGAAATTTTGTATGTTTGCCCTTTTCTTCATGAGCCTTATCCCATTTTAAAACTAAATCTCCCATCTGAAATTTTTTTCTGGTCATTATGTTTGAATCGAAAGAGGATTTTATTAGCGCTTGATGATGGGCATCGGTTCTCTTAGCTTGTTCTCGTTTCTCTTCTAATTTGATTATTTCCATTTGTCTTAGTTGTATGGAGGAAGTAGGTACTTCATCAATGTGTTGTATTAAAGACAAAGAGGGAATGACTAAGTGATTTGGAAGAACCACTTCTTTCCCATAAACTAAATTAAAGGGGGAAGTGCCGATTGAAGCTTTTTTTGTTATTCTATCTTCCCATAAAGAATTTACCAAAGCTTTATGCCAATTCTTTTGGTTCTGGCCAACTGTTCTTTTAATAATCCTAATTAGGTTTTTATTTGTTGACTCAGCTAACCCATTACCTTGCGGATAGTAATTGGCCGAATATTTTAGTTTGAACCCTCTTTTAAGTGCAAACTCAGTCATTGCATTTCCAGAAAAGTATGATGCATTATCAAACATTAAAGCCGTTGGCAATCCAAACCTAGTGATTATAAGTTGATCTATGAATCCGATAATATTTTCAGAATTAGCTGTCTTGAGAGGAACTGCCTCTACCCATTTAGTTAAATAATCTGTTGCCGTGAGGATGTATCTATGCTGCTTAGAAGAGTGAGGAATGATCTCACCTATTATGTCCAAGCCCCACTGGCTGAATGGTTGCTCGATGTTTACCGGTTGTAGTGGCAGGGACGGCTTCTTTTGTCTTCCAGCAGTAGTTTGGCAGACTTGACATTTCCTCACGTAATTGTGTGAATCTTTGAACAGTGTAGGCCAGTAATATCCTGTACATAAAATTTTATGTGCAGTAGCATCTCCAGCATAGTGTCCACCTGCTGCTCCATCATGGAGTTCCTGCAAAACTTTTTCGGCTTCAGTTTTTTCAAGACATCTAAGAAGAACAAAATCATAATTCTTTCTAAAAAGAATATCATTTATGAGCTGATATTGTTTAGCTTTCAATCTCAGAGCTATTTTCTTAGTGTGATCCAGGTGTGATGGAGCATACCCGTTCTTAAGATAATAAATGATATCACCATACAGTGATTCTGCATCGTTTAGGATTACCTCATACATTAGTACCTCTTCGGATGAAATTTCAGAGATTTGCGATGCTCCAGCCAACATTTTGCAAAAGCCTTGACGTCTTATAATGTTTGCTGGTTTAATCTCAAGGTCGTATTCCTGTAAAGCAGTGATCCAATTTGCTATTTTCTCGCCCATATCCTTCTGTATTAGAAGATTTCTTACCGTGGGAAACGGTACTATGATCTTAGTGTGGGTTTTGAGTAAGAAAGGTCTGAAATATTTGATCGCTTTGAAAACAGCATAGGCCTGTTTTTCTACGTCTGAATAATTGAGTTCAGCACCTTGTAAATTTTAGCTAAAAAACGCAATTGGAGCTTCTGTTTTTTCTTGATTTTCTTGAGTTAGAATTGCAGCATATGATTTCTCTGAGGCAAATGTGTATAAAACAAAAGATTCCGAAAAATTCAGGGTTGCTAAAGATGGAGCATTAATAATAGCTTGTTTGATCAGGTTGAATGCTTCATGTTCATCTTGACCCCATTTGAAATTTGAATTCTTTTTAATCATGGTTTGCAAAGGAGACACAATTCGTGAAAAATCTGGGACAAACCTCTTTACAAAATTGATTTGACCAAGGAAAGATTGTATGGCTTTTTTATTATGAGGTAGGGATATTTCAGAGATTTCTTTGATTCTGTCAGGATCAATGTGAATACCGGATTTTGACACTATGAATCCTAGAAGTTTTCCTTCACTTAATGCGAAAAAAGATTTCTTTGGGTTAAGTGAAATCCCATACCTTAAACATCGTTGAAAAAATTGTTGTAAATCTTTGAGATGGTCGCTTTGCTTCTTGGAGTACACTGTTATATCATCCAAATAAATCACTACAGATTTATTGACTAAACCCTTAAATGCGATGTCCATGGTTCTTTGAAATGTAGCACCGGCATTAATCAAACCAAATGGCATCTTCCGATATGCGTATGTGCCCCATTTAGTTATGAATGTGGTTTTCAACTGATCATTGGGATGCACCAGCACTTGATTATATCCTAAAAATCCGTCCAATAAAGACATCATTCTGAGCCTGCTACTGCCTGTAATATCTGTTCCATAGGTGGAAGAGGAAAATTGTCTTTTTGACAGGCTTTGTTAAGATTCCGAAAATCGATACAGATTCTAATATCTCCGTTTTTCTTTCTAACGGGTACCATATTGGAGACCCATTTGGAATGTCTGACGGGGAAAATTATTCTGGCTTTTAATAACTTATTTAGCTCAGTTTTTATTGGATTTTCTAAATTGGGGTGGATCTTTCTCAGTTTCTGTTGGACAGGTTTTTCATTGTCAATCATAGGAATAGTATGCTGAATGATAGAAGTGTCGTACGTCTTCAGCTCATCGTAATTCCAGGAAAAAACATTTTTATATTGTCTCAAAAGACGAATATACGCTAGTTTTTCTTCAGGGGCTAGGCCTATGCCTAGATTAACGTTTTGTGGTTTATCATCGGTTCCTAGGTTTACTAATTCGTAGTTTAGAGTTGGACTGTAGAGCATTGAATTGGTAGACCTTTTAAACCGGTTTTTCAAATCGTATAAGTCTTCTAACTTAACCACCGATTTAGGTATAGCATTATCAGTGCTATTTCATTGTATCTATCGATCGTGATGGTCTTTGTCAATTATCTGATTGGAGTAGGATCCTTCAGAAGTGAGGAAATTTACAATATCAGGATCGTCATTGAATACTCTCCAATTTGTAATGTTGTCAGGGATGGATGGTCTAAAGGTTAATTCTATTGAGAATCTATTTGGACTAAAGTCTTCGGAGGGAATAAGCCTAGAGGCTACGTTGGCCAAAAGGTCTGCGCTCGCGTTTTGGAGTCTCGGGATTGAAGAAATATTAAATGCTATGAAATGCTCAGTCAGATCTTGTACTAAAGATTGATAGTGTTTTAAATGACCTGATAGGCAATGTATAGTGTTACGTACCTGTTTGATGATAATCTCAGAGTCTCCGAAGACTTGAAGATACTTGACGTTTAACCTGATTGCTTTGTATAGGCCTTGCACCAAGGCCTCATATTCTGCTGTATTGTTTGTGCAATTGAATTTGAGTCTGCATGTAAGCATGGTCTTGTTTCCTTCTGGACTAATCAGAACGCATCCTGCTCCTGCTCCTTCGTTAGATTTAGAGCCATCGAAATATAATTTCCAAAACAAAGATGTATTTACAGGTTCATCTACAAAATTAACACACTTTGAACTATCAGTTTGGGAAAAATTTTCGACTTGGGAAAAAACTGAATTTTCTAAGTAAGGTGATGTGTGAGCATTGAAATTACCGAGGAAATAATCTACCGAGTAATTGCCTATGATACTGTTGTTATACGATACTGCTTCATTTTCTCCCTCTAATTCCGTTACTATGTACTTCTGGTGTAACTCTCATTCAACCTTTATTTGATTCCATTTACCGTTGTAGGGTAACCACATGTGCGACCAGTCGGTTGCAAAGTATCCATGGAGTTTCTCGGACCAATCCCTGCTAAGGATTAAGCCATAGAATTCTGGGATATCAGCCACTAGAATGTCAATAACCTGAAATACCTTCGGGTTAGATGAAAATCTTATGGTTACTTGATTAATTTCACCAATCACTTCGACTTGAGATTGATCAAGTTGAACTATGCGCACTGCGGATTTTTGTGGTTGAACATTTAACTTAGCACATATTGATCTGGATAAAATATTCGATGAAGCACTGGAATCTACCAAACAATTGTGCAAATTTTTGTTGAAAATCTCGTAAGTGAGAAGAAACGGGGGAGTGTGATATCTTGATCTTCCTCCGATCAAGGCGATATCATTTGGATCAATCTTATTGATCGCGTTAGTTGGAGGTCTTCCCATGTTATGGGAATCTTGAGAGAGTACAGAGGTAGGCAAAGGTACAATTGGCACAGCATGTAATTCTTTCATCATTATCTTCTGTTGATGCTTCAATTTGCTCAATTCATAAAGGGTAATATTAGCCCTAGTCTTTTTCATGTCATCAATAATATTGTACTCCATTTCATCCGACACTATCAGTGTTTTTGATGGAGTTTTTTGATCTGCTCGGACTGGGCTAGATTGATTCACTTTAGTAGTTGTTTTCTTTGCTGTGGCTTTATCTTTTGTTGTAGGGCTTGCGCTCTTCTACTTAGGGGTAGTTTGGGGGGGATCAAGCTGATTTTTGCTTTGTGTGCTAACCGGAAATACTTCTTGATCTTCTTCTTGTGGGAGGATGAAATCCCACATTCCTTGAAATTCCACAACTTCTTCGTCATCGGTCTGCCCTTTAGTGGCACTTTCTTCTTCTTCCTCTTCCTCAGTTTCAGCATTGGAGATGGCATTTGGTGATTTTGCATCCGTTGAAGGACCTCTTTTAAAAGCTCTGTAGGGCTTTTTTGAAGAAGTTTCTACTACTTGTTTTTTATGTCAACCATCTCATTAGACATGGTCTTTAATACTTTCTGCAATCCTTCCAAATCAAAAGGGTCTTTTGTTTGTTTCTTCTTGGAGTCTTCCTTGAAGGTGACTTTTTTAGACTTTTGTTCCTCTATCGCGGATCTCTTTTCCAGGGCTATTACGCGTTTCTCTACTGCTATCGCCTCTGTCATGTTTTCAACTAAGGTTGTTTTATTTGTTCTATCCATGAAGATTGCTATGTTTGATGGTAAAGCAGTAATATACCATTCACATCGTACTTCTTCGCTGGGTTGGGAAGTAGTGGGAATTTTCTTGAGAATTTTATTGAACCGTAAATCGAAATCTTTGATAGGTTCTTTAGCTTGGGCCTTAAGATTGGATAGGTCAATGATTAACGTCGTCGTTGATCTGTCATCACCAGACTTGATAAGGAATTGATTCTGGAAGATATCCCAACTTGTGATAGACCCGGAGGGTAATGAAAAATACCATGACCCGGCTGTCCCTTGCAGTGTATAGGGAAAAAGCCGAACAACAGCATCTTCGTTAGTAACTCCGTTGAGATTGATAGAAAGCATGAAATTGTTTATGTGTTCTTCTGCTAGCATGCCCGCTTCTGGATTCAATTTGGGCAGCCATTTCTCAGGATGGGCCGGTATTTGACTCAAGGGTGCAGGCATTAAGACTGCCCCAGGGTTGTTCCATGGAGACTGGGCCATCGTTGAGCTGCTAGTAGAGAAAAGTGCAGAATATGATCTCTGTGGCTGGGAAGATGAGGATACTATGATCGTAGATGATTGAAGAGGGGTTATGGTAGACGAATGGATTATGGTTTGGAATGGAGGTGTGGGTGGTTGACTTCGCGGTGAGGTAGTTGAAATGGGCGATGTAGATGAAATAGTCTCACTGTCAAACTCTTGTGGTGATTTCCTCGCCCTTTTCCTGGTGGGAAGAGGCAACTCAGTTGGCTGGATGCCAAATTTTTCACTTTTTAACCTGGTTAGGGGATGAGCAGGATTGTACTACGAAGTCACACTGCTTTGAGATTTATCAGACCTCTAAGGAGAAATGGAAAATCCCTTAAGTTTTTGAATCAGAGATTCAACTCCAGGAGGTTTAATGGTAGATTGGTCTGAAATATCAGGGCGTGTAGCAACGATTGATACGCGAACGACTTCCGACTCTAGATTTAAATATACTGGAGAAGTCGGGGGAGATGATGAGGGCGATTTACTCTCATAATGGTATTTAGATTTTGATTTAAGTGCCATTCATAGTTCAGGCCCTCCTTCTAGCACCAAATATGTTGAAGCCCCGAAAATTGGGTCGACAACAAGGGGGATACCCACCCAGTCCGGACCTTGGTTGGCAGCTCCTTATCCGTTTGGTATAGCGGGTCCGACTAGGGATAATGGGACCAGTTTCCCAATCTAAGGGTGTGTGTGTGTGCAGAGTTGGATGATGCTAATCTAAGGGTTCTAATCTAAGCTACTTTAATCTAATTCTATGCTATTGTAATCTAATGAAAACAACACATATAATCTATGCTAACCCGGGATGTATTTCTTCTATTATGCGATCTAAAGAGATTTCAAATAACAACTGGTAATAAAGGTCATTCAGCTATCATAAGAATGGAAATCAATTAAGATGAACCACTTTGCATAAAAAGTTAGGCAAAACAGTTGTGAAAAGCATATCGGATAATAAGTTATTCATATATCAAACATAAATAAATGACTCCACCATACAAAAGTGCCAAATTGTAACTCAAACATTCATGCAATAACATATAAACAACTAAAAACTGTATATCACTTTAAGAATATAAGCAGAAATGGCCAAGAGATAAAAGTACCATTTATGACTGGTCCTACTCATAAGCTTCAAGCAACAATGATTTATCTCTACTTGTTCTAATATCTACTAAGAGTACAGAAGTGCAACATCAGTAGCAGATATCAAATGCAAACATTAATAAACCTTGATCCATTCATTCATCAAAACCTCCTCTGAGGGTGCAAAAGTGCATGTTCTGAGGACAAGCTTTTGACAAATTTTTGGACCCTTCTCTAAATGCCTGAGAAGGGTTTAAATATTGTTAACTAAATAACTTAATTACACAAATTTCGGATACGGTTTAAATGACCACCCTTTATCTAAGCAAACTTATTTCTAAAAATTGAATCTAGTTCCTAACTAATTCTGTATTTGCTCCTTAGTGTTTGCGAGCATGCAACATTTACCTGGGAAGAGTCGGTTGGTCGTCTTCTACTTTTGCTTGAGCTACAAAAATAGAAATGGCAAGTGCTGGCGCCACTTTTTAGTAAACTAGAAGATATTTTTGGGAGTCATCTTCTGGCTGGGCGAATTTACTGCGTATATACTTGGTAACAACCCAAATTCCTCTTAAACTGCCTCTGCTTTTGCTATCTCGGTTTCCGGACTCGTAGATGACTAAGCAAGTTAGGGACTTTACTTTTTGAACAATTTTCTTAGCAATGCGCGATTCGTGCCTTAAAAACTGCCTTCGTTCTTTGATCCGGGCCTTTCTGGTGCGTTTTCCGCCTTTAGCGCTTTTTCCTTTACCGGGCATAAGCTTCAGAATTTTGTAAACATGCTGCTTTTGTGAGCTTTTGACCTTGAGTGTCGAATCGCCTATTGATATCAGCATCTGTTCAGTAATACTTTGAAATCTGCGTTTCTGTTGCATGCGGTATCCGTTTATGAGGGCATCTCTTTTCTGTTCTCCGAGCATTGACGCTTTCCCTTTTTCCTTAGATGTTTCCTGCACATTGCTTCATGTTGTTTCCTGTTTTTATTCCTGCAGTTCATGCAAAGGAAAAGAGTAATGATAACAAATTTTGACACGAAAGCTTTAAGCTCTACGAATGTATAAATTCATGACACCCACAGTGAACTGACTCTTCGAAAAACACAAAATTGTCCTTCATGAATACCTTGGCGTACATTCATTAATTTTCTTTAAGGCGCGTGCCCAATTTTTTGGTTTAGGGACAGCTTTTCTTGAATGCTGAGTCGAGGAAAATTTGCGATGGGTGATTTCTGCGACTTGCAGATCGCAACATCACAAGATCGCAGATTGCATTTATCGCAAGATCGCAGATATCGCAAGATCGCAGATATTGCAAGATCGTAGATATCGCAAGATCGCAGATCGCAAGGTCGTTGCAATTTGTTAAGTTATTTGTGTGCTGTTTATGTGACGTTGCGATATGCGATGTTTCATATCAGCCATCGGAGATTTCTTAATATTTTCATTTACGGGCGCTTCTTAATGTATGCGATGCGATGAATTCTGCGTCGCTTCTTTGTAGTTTTTTATTGCTCATAAAGAAATGTTTCACTCTTCTCCGTGCGATGTATTTTTTTGAGGAGTATAATACAAATTTTTTTATAAAATATTTTTGGATTTTTTACTAAGGGTCCCCACTTCTTTAGTGTTATTGCTAATACTAAAGAAGGAGGGGGGTTGTTGGTGGTCACAACATGTCCATACAACACCTCAAATGGACTCATTTGTGTAGAAGTGTGATAATTATTGTTATACACAAATTCTACCAAATGCAAGTACTCTTCCCACTTAGATAGTTGTTATATCACATAAGCTCGAGGCATGTCCTCCACTACCTAGTTTACTCGCTTAGTCTGCCCATCTATTTGAGGGTGGTAGGCGCTGCTAAAATGTAGTTGAGTACCCAATCCTTCAAACAAGGTTTTCCAGAAAGTTGATGTAAACTTTACATCACGATCTGATATTATATCTTTTGGTATACTGTGCAACATGAAAATAGTTCACATAAATATATTATCAATTTGTACTGCCTTATAAGTAGATTGTACAGGTATAAAGTGAGTAGACTTGCTCAGCTTATCCATCACCACCATTATGGAATCATTCTGCCTTTTTGACTTGGTCAGCCCTGTTATGAAATCAATGGAAATAACCTCTCATTTTAATTCGGAATCGACAATGGGTGAAGTAAACCAGTTGGGTGATGATGTTTTGTTTTGACTTACTAGCACTCCAAACAGTGGGTCAAATATTCAGCCACCTCCTTCTTCGTTCCGGGCTAGAAATATTATTTCCTAAGGGTTGTTATCAATTTTTGATAACCTGGGTGGTCAGCATAAGGAACCTTATGATATTCATCTAAAATCAAATCTTTAATACTCTTTATGTTGGGTACATACATCCTTGTTTTATAAACCAACAAACCTTCTTGATTTATTTCATATCAAAGTTTTGTTGTTCCTTTCTATTCAGAATTTTAGTTTGCTACCACAAGGTTTGATACTCTGAATATTGCATTGTTACCTCCTTGATTTGTTCTTTAAAGGTGTTTTGTATCTGACTGAAAGATATTTCATATAAACAATTAGCTTGTATACTTAGTGCATCTGTGACATGATTCTCTTTGCCTTAGTCAAAGTGGGTTGTTTGAAATAATTATTCAAGCTATGATGGTTTGTCATCAGCAGGAATTCCTTACCCATTAGGTAGTGTCACCACATTTCTAAAGCATGAATAACCGTTGTCAATTCCAAATCATAGGCTGAGTACCTCTACTCATTCTCCTTAACTTTTCTCTATTCGTACACAACAACCTTGCCATATTGCATTAGTACGCCTCCCACACCTTTCTTGCTGGCATCCGTACAAACCACATAATCTTTATTTGGATCAGCAATACTTAATATAGGTGCAGTGGTCAGTAAATGTTTAAGCTGGTCAAAACTATTTTGGCATTCTATACTCCATTTAAAAATCTTACCTTTCTTTTGCAGTGAGGTAATAGGATAGGCTACTCTGGAAACACCTTCAATGAATCACTTATAATACTCAGCTAAGCCCATAAATGACCTTATATCAGCCACGTCCTTTGGTACATGCCATTCCATATTGGTCTTTATTTTCTCCGAGTCCACAGTTATTCCATCCTTGGTAATGACATGACCAATATATTGAATCTATTCTTTAAAGAAGTCGCATTTACTGTACTTGGCATATAGCTGGTGTTCTCTTGAAACTTGCAAAACAATTCGAAGGTTCGCTTTGGGCTCCTCCACAGTCCGAGAGTAAATCAAGATGTCATCGATGAAAATTAACACAAACTTTTCCAAATATTAATGGAATTTACTATTTATAAGGCACATGAAGGTTGCAAGTTGCAGGTGTATTGGTTAACCCATAACACAGCACAATGAACTCGTAGTGTCCATACCAAGTTCTAAAGGTGGTTTTCGCTATGTCTTCCTCCTTGATCCTAATTTGATGATATCTTGAGTGGAGGTCGATCTTAGAAAACACAATTGCCCCTTTCACTTGGTCAAATAGTTCATCTACACGAGGCAGGGGATACTTGCTTTTGATGGTTAAATTATTAATTATCGGTAGTCCATACACATTCAAATGGTTCCATCCTTCTTTTTAACAAAAAGTACTGAGGCTCCCCAAGGCGACACACTTGGCTGGATATACTTTTTGTCTAATAGTTCTTGCAATTTCATTTTCAGTTTTGTTAATTCTGGTATGCTCATTTGATAAGGGACCCTAGATACCAATGCAGCCCCTGGCATTAGTTCAATAGTGAAATCTATATCTCTTTTTGGAGGTAGTCCTGGGATTTCCTCAGGAAATACATCTGGAAAATTTTGCACTATTGGTATTTCTTCTAAGGCGGCAGATTTTTCCTTCGAGTCTGAGTATCCTACTTGTA
Organism: Pinus tabuliformis; assembly: GCA_031772625.1. NCBI lineage: Eukaryota > Viridiplantae > Streptophyta > Pinopsida > Pinales > Pinaceae > Pinus > Pinus tabuliformis. The sequence continues at coordinate 982,629,288 of CM062816.1, read as the reverse complement.
TTGCATAAATATGAAACCCTTTTCAGATACATTTTTCTAGTTGGGAAGCTATCACGGGTATCAGCTTTAAAGGCCTTATTATCCGCTGGATCTCCTATCTCTTACCATCCTCGTCCATATAGTTAATGGTTTTAATTTTTACAATTGATAAGAGACTAGTGTTTTTCTAACCAATCCATACTGATTAAAATATCATATGATCATAAGGGTAACACATTCAATTTTTCCATAATGGCCTAACCATCTATCTATAGGGGACAATTTTTGACCTTGGCCAGCACTCTCCTCTTGGCCCCTGTAGCTAATTGCACTAACTAGGGACTCTTAAACTTAACAACTTGCAGATTGCGCTGTTCTACAATTTTTGGGCTAATATAACTTAAGGTAGCTCCTAGATCAATTAAAATAGACATGGTTTGGTTGAAGATTTTACCTTAAAACTCTATCATGGTTGGCTGGTAGTCTCATGGGATGTTATCAATTCAATAAATATTTGAGTTCATTTTTATTTCTTTTATGAAATACCTCTCTTGCACATGTGTCATATTCTGAGTTATATTTATAATGTCAACATTTCGTTTACACATTGTGCCCTATTATCAATTATTTTTATAATGCTTCTTTGCAGTATTTATGTCACACATTATGCCACATTCATTTTTCACTCATGAAGATACATTTCTTAGACAACTTGGATCATGTTAACATTAATGTATCAATGGAAAAGTTGATGAATTTTATTTCTTTTTCATGTAAGGCAAAGTGGAATTTGAAGATTGATTTTGGTTAGATGGAGTGGATGAGTGATGAAAGTGGTGTTGGGGGACCTATATAAATCTTTACTATAGAATACATGACCTTTTGACCCATTTCTCCAATCATATTGCCTCTTGTAGCTTCTTCTCGGCCATCCTGTAGTACTACAGGATCTTCCTGTAGTAATTCAGGACAACCTCTTGTAGCAGACTTATTTTGTCCATATCTCGCAAATGGTATATTGGATTTACCTTAAATTTTCTAAGCATGTTTTCATCACCCTTATGCACCTCCCCATAAAAAATATTTGTCTAATGAATGCACGAATCTCGAGAAAAATTAAAAATGTCTAAAGTTGATGGAGGCTGATTTCTTGGAAACCATGCACTGGAATTCACTACAATTTCTTGGGCACGCTATCATCATCCATATGCATCTCCCCATGAAACAATTTTTTAAATGGATGAATGAATATCATGAAAATTAAAAAATGGTTGTAGGTGATGGAGGTTTATTTCTCGAAAATTATGCACTGGAATTAGATGAAATCTCTTGAGCATGTTAGCATAATCCATATGCAACTCCACTTGAAACATCTTGTCAAATGGATGCATGGTGTTCAAGATATGACAAAAATAAAAATTTTCTCTATGTATTCTCGTTTCATGTAGTAAAATAGAGCCTTCATGTAGTATGTAGTATTTCGGGACAACAAGGAAAATGAGTGGTAGAAGCTTGGGAATGATGAGTGGATGGTGGAAAGAGACGAGGGTGATGGATTGGCATGGCTTTGGTCCTGTTGGAACATTTGAGCAAAGGAGGAGAAAGTCAAAATTTGACTTCTTTTGACTAGAATTTTGACCGATTTTTTCTTTTGTTGGTGCCAACTTGTTTTTGTTGCTTTCATATGTTGGAGGTCACCTACATTCATCAGAGAGATACATGGAGCAAAGATTTTTTTATTTTTTCTCTTTTTTTTCTTCTAGGCCTACTATCCACCACAATGAGGTTTTCAACTAGTAGGTCTACCTAGGCATCTCAAATGCGGTTTTCACCTAATATCTTTTCTTTTTATTTTTTTTCTCGCTTTTCCAACCCATTAACTGCCTCATGGAGGTTTTCAATCAATGAGCCAATCTTAGCTTCCTCAAAAGAACATTTTTATTTTTTCTCTTATTTTTCATTTTTTATTTAATTTTTCTACCCTACTCTACTTGAAAAAAAAAAAAAAAACACTTTCAAATATAAGAATACTTCCAATGGAGCCATGTGCACATCAAGATGTCAGACAAACTGATGTGTAGGCTTGAAATGCATTCTTTGACATGTACCTTAATGTAAGATACCGAATTCTTTGACTTTGATGATATCAAGCATAGTTGAAGAAGAGAGTGTTGTTGCAACTTAGTGACTATCTGGAACCAAACTTTAATATAACTTGAATGCCCTTGGTTTGTTTGCTTATCTGGATCATTCTTCATGTCTTCTTCTACCATGGCCTTCAAATCTTCTTCTTTTTTCTGATAGTTCTCTTGAATACATGGAGGATTTGATGGTAACCATGAGGGAGCTTTCTCAATCTATGATTTTGATGTCTACTCTTTATCAAGTGTAGCCCATGATTCTTTGGTCTTCTCTTTTGAATCTTATTTTTATGCATGTTGTCCTTTAATGACATCAAGAGAATCTCTTTTTTGTAATGTTCTTCCTAATCTGAGATGAATACCATTGAGATCAAGAGGAAATATTGGAACTGTTGTACCTTAACATTGTAAGTGGCATGAGCTACTTCCTTGTGTGGGTTTGGAAATGGTGCTACAGGTAGTTGAGTGGGAATGAATATTTGAGATGGATGTGGTTAGGGTTGTCGGCTTGGTGTTGGTGTATGGTAGGGATAACATGGAGTTGGGTATGGAGGATATTGAGGAAAATATTCAGGATATTGTGGATGGCTCCCATAATTTCCTCGCTAACATTATTGCCAAGATTAGTTTTGGGGTTGAGATTGCCAATGTTTCCAAGGTAAGGGTGTGTTCCAATTACTTTGATATGGATGTACACAAGTGTGAAATTGTGAATTAGGCTCTTGCATTATATCAATTTGAATAGGTTGCCATGGTCCTCTTGGAGCTCCATAACATAAATGTCTTGGCAATTAGCTTGCTCCATTGTCCTCTTGGTAAAATTCCTTCAACCTTGGTAATGAGGGGAAATATTTAATAGCATGCGATTCTCCATGGAAAACATAAATATTAGCATCTTCTTTTTCCTCATCTTTCCTTCTTAACATTTCTACTTGTTTGGTTAGATTGCTAAATATTTTTATTTTAAAATCATCAAATAAATTTCCAAGTTTAGCTTGACTTACCAATCTTGATGTTGATTTATTTACTCTTGCCCTTCCTCTTGATATGTGTTTGCATGTTTCACAATTTTCTTCAAATGATAATTAGTATACATCACCTCTACTCAAGATATCAAGTAGATAAATCCACTCATCTCTAATTGTTCTAAGTAAGAGGGTTTTTAGTGTCTCAGATCCTAAATGATGTAGTTTTGCCCTCTTAACATTATACATGAACCTCTATATTAGACCATCTAAACTCTCATATTCCTTTTGATTCATTCTAAAGATTTCTTCTTTAAGATCATGATCTTTATATTTTTCTAGAAATATCTTTTTCATCTTACTCCATGATCTTATTGAATTAGTCCCTAAACTCTTGAACCATTTAATAGCTCTATCCTTCAATGTTGCGGAAACAATCTCAATTTTTTATTTTTTAATAAGTAACCATAAGATCTACAAACAATTTCAAAGTCAAATAGAAAGGTTTCCGGATCCTTTGACCTTAGACCATGAAATTTTGGATGAAAAGATGGAGGGATGTTCTTCATGTGCACACTACCATCAATACCTTGAATGGAAAATATGAAAGGATCTTCCTCATTGTCATCATCTTCATCAATTTCTTCTATGTTCTTTTCCAGATATTCTTCTTCTACCTACAAAAGTGAATGGTGATGTGATTCTTACTGCACCACGTGATCAAATGTGGGGGTGGGTTGGTGTTGGATATTTTTTTTGTATTTATGGTTGAATGAAAACAATAATGCAATGAACTTTTCTATTTTTGAAATGAAATAGATCTAATGCAAATATTTTTCTTTTCTCAAAAATTAAAAAGAAATGAATCAATTAGGGAAGAAAACAATGCATACTTTGACACCTCCCCGACAATGGCACCAAAAAGTGATGAGCCTCGGTATTGCAACAAGAATGGTGCAACTATCAAGGCTACCAACTTTAATTATCAACCTGGGGTTCATACAAACTTAAGAGGTATCGGAACTATATGTGCAACATATAACATGTCCTTCCTTCGATGTCATGATGTAATGGAGTGCATGTACTGAAGTCAAATCCTAAACTAATTGCAGAAAATGAAATGCTCGAAATGGAAACCTTAACCTATTGCAAGAAAGAAAGTACAAGGAAAGAAACCTATTTTAATTGCATAAATATCATGAACTAAATGTAAACCATTACATTTCAAAGAGTTTAGATCCATTAACAGAGTTCATTGGAGGTGCAAATCAAGAAAATCATCATTGTATTATTCAATCCATAAATGCCCATTAAACCAAATCACTTAAATATTTTGTATGGGTAAATAGGTGAGTCCTAAGTGCTATTTAGTCTTCCCTAATCAATTATTTAGAGCCTAGGGGTCTTGATTCAACCCTAAGGGACAATAACCAAGCTTCTTGATCGAATTTGGGCAAGTAAATGCATGTTCGAAGGCTACTACAGGAAACTTAGGATGTTACAGATGTTTTACAGGAAGTTATAATTCATTGAATTACCCAGCAAATCAAATCCAAATTGGATGGGACAATTTTTTTTATTGACCAGGATGTCTTAGGTCTCCATTCCAAGTGTAATCACTAAAAAATACCTCTGTTAACCCATGCTAAAAACAAACATAAAATTAATAGTCTAAAATCTAGAAATTCGAGAATTAGTGAGCCAGTAAATCTATCAAATTCCTAACTTAATCAAGTGAAAATGCAGTGTGGTAATTATTTTATTAACTAGAATCTGTTTGTGATCTAATGCAAGTGGAACCAACTCAATTGAAGCTCATAATAATTCTCTAAAAAATGGCAGAAATTTATTGTTCTTTGCCACAAAGGAGTTCCAGATATATAGATTTGGGAATAAGAAAACTAGTCCAAGTATCTCAATGATTACTATGAAATTACAAAGATTTTCCAATGACTAAATGATGCTTTTGATCCCACAAAATAACTTACATCAACCATCTAACCCAATCCTACAACAAGAAATCATTAATACTAAATGCAGAAATAGAAAGAAACAAGAACAAGAGATGCAAGTGAATAAGAAGTGAAAAAGAAGAAAAATAAATGATAAAAAGGGCTCTGAGACTCCTGGGATGGCCAAGCCTAAGGAAACTCAGAGTCCTATAAAGGAGACCAAGATTTAGAAACTGAACATGTCACCAATATTCATTAGTTCCATCAATACTATTACATCCTTGCAAGAAATGATAATGGAGTTTCAAAAATACGACTTCTCTCCACAAGAAGACTAATAAAAATCCACACGTAGAGGAAAATTAAACTTGGTACTTATAAAAATGATTAGGAATCATTCCCATGAAAGGAGGAAGCTTTCCCCACCAAAATCCCTTGATTAGTTGATCTGGTTCCCAATACTAGGAATCTGCATTAAATGGCAAGGAACACATTCCTAGATTTTCTCAATCATTGGAGCTCCACAATCTGTGCCATAATTCCATAATACCTTGTTGATTTATTATTTAATACTGGTCCTCCTGTAGTTGGGAGCAAGTCCCTAAATTATTTCCTCCTCCAAATCTTCATAATCTACCCAATATTCCACACAAATAAATAATATTAGGCACAAATATGAAATTGTTCATAAACCTTCCTAATGAACGTATTAAAGTTAGAAATAAATTATCTAATGCAAAAAGAGAGGTTTAATGTGTTGAAGGATGGTCACAAGGGCCTTAAATTATGTTTAATTTAGAGGCATGGGCCTTAATTTATCTCTAATTTAGAGGCCCATCATACCCCCTACTGAAAGTGTTGCTCATCCTCTAAGAAACTTAGTGACCTCATTGTGCCTCATTCATGGCCCCAGTGGCCTCTCTCTTGTGCATTCCTCAATCCTTTCGCTTAATCATTTTGGTTGTAAGTTCTGCAAGGACAAGCACAAAAATGTAGTTTTTTTTTTCATGATTGTTTAACAGTCTTTCAAGCAAGAACATAACTTTCCTCTTTGCAAGTGAACTCTGTTGGCTTGTAGATCCATTTCATTCATATCCTCTCCCTTAAAACCTTCATTCCATTTTCACTCATTTTTCCAAAACTATTTGTGCATAGAAAAAATCACAGTGTTTCTTGAGATCATTAGCATGCCTTCTTCCCCTTATTCAAGATGGGTTCTTGAATATTTTTTAGTTTGGCAAGGTCTTCCACATCCTTTTCAACCCTTCTGCTACCTTGTTCCACCATTTGGACACTTCTGAAACCTTCAAAACGCCTTTAGATACGAATTAGGACATGTTGTAGTAATTCTTGTAAAAACTACATGAAACCATATTAAAACTACAAGAAACCCTGTTCAAACTTGTTTTGAGTAGAAATGATAGTCTAAGCCTAGAGTAGGCCACCAAATTTACTTCCATGCCTTTCTCCCATTTCTATAACATCTTTTAGGCCTTGGACACAAGCTAGAAAGAGATTAGAGACCTCTTGGAAAACCTCTTTTCATCACTGGAGTTTGAGTTCTGTTTTGATGGTGAATGCCTTCTTGCCTTTTGTTGTCTTCTTCTTCTATTTTGTGGCTTAGATGATTGCCTAATGGCCTTGGAGTTCTCTGTTTTGATTAGGTATCTCTTGGGCACTTCCATTTTGGGTTTTAGCACAATTTTATCCTTTCTTCCTTCTTAGAGCAGCATTTTTGCTTCCTGTAGCAATCATTCCTCCTCTTTGAGGTCTTATAACTTTATGGGAGTGATGTGAAATGATGTAGAGGGCTTGGAGGATGATGCTAGCGCTTAGAGGGAGTACTGTAGGTTTTTGAAAATGCAGAGGATCCTATTTTTTTTCTTTTCAAGAAATTTTCAAGGTGAGACATAGTGTAGGGTTTGTTCTTGAAAAATATTATTTTTTCTAATGAAATGAGATGGACGAATGATGGATAGATAGTGGATATGAAGTGGATGCATGGCTTGGAGTGTTGTTGTTACTTGGCCTTCTCAGAAATTTCTTCTTTTATGTGTTGTCCCCATTCCTAGAAATCATCACCCTTCCTAATTTGAATTTTCCACATTGCATGAGTGAATGAGTGAGATGAAATTAACTAGTTGAAGGTGGCCGAGAATATTGACCCATCCTTAGCTTATAAAACCTCATATCTCATGCATTGACAACAAATTTCTAACTATAATATGCTCAAGGGAATAGGTCAAGAATATTTCATACGTGTACCTACTTGATGGTTGTTGGAGAGACATGCATGATGTTGCTGAGTTGATGATCGATCCCTACTTCCCTGGAGGTGCTAATTCTCTTTTCTTGCTTCTACACAGGTCTTCATAGCTTGCTAATTATTTAACTGATAAGGTTGTTGTGTGCAATTTTATTTCAAGTTTTCAATATTTTTCTAGTGGAGTGGATTGACTTCTTCCTAAGGAGGGTGTTCCCCCTTTTCAATCTTCAGAAATTGCTTCATGTTGTTCATGGTGGCTAGATCTTCTGTTGTGTGAGAGAAAAAAATAATTGATGCTGAAATCTGTTGTAACTGTGCAGACTGCTTATAGGAGGAATCCTCTTCTTGTAGCAGTCATTTAATTCCTCTTCGAGACCTCATTTATGAATGTGGGATTGATGTAAAGTCATAAGAGGTATAAGGACAGTGTTAAAACCATCAAGAGGTGGTGTAGGTGGTGGAAAATTTGATGAATTTTTATTTTTATTTTTCATGTAAGGTAGAGTGGAATTTGAAGATGGATTTTGGTTAGATGGAGTGGATGAGTGATGAAAGTAGTGTTGGGGGACATATATCAACCTTCCCTAAAGAATACATGAACTTTTGACCCATTTCTCCAATCATATTGCCTCTTGTAGCTTCTTCTCGGCCATCTTGTAGTACTACAGGATCTTCCTGTAGTAATTCAGGACAACCTCTTGTAGCAAACTTGTTTTATCCATATCTCCCAAATGGTATAATGGATTGACCTAAAATTTTAAGAGAATTATGCCATCATCCTTATGCACCTAGTCTTTCTTCTAGGCCTACTAGTCACCATCATCCCCAAATTTTTCTTCTAGGCCTACTACTCGCCTCATGGAGGTTTTCAATCAATGAGCCAACCTTAGGTGCCTCAAAGGAGGTTTTCACCTAAGATTTTTACTTTTTCTCTTATTTTTCATTATTTATTTTTTTTCTACCCTAATCTACTTAAAAAACAAAATCACTTTCAACTATAAGAATACTTCCAATGGAACCATGTGCACATCAAGATGGCAGACAAACTGATGTGTAGGTTTGACATGTACCTGGATGCAAAAGACCGAATGCTTTGACTTTGATGATATCAAGCATAGTTGAAGAAGAGAGTGTTGTTGCAACTTAGCAATTGTCTCAAACCAAACTTCAATATAACTTTGATGCCCTTGTTTTGATTGCTTATCTGGATCATTATTCATGTCTTCTTCTACCATGAATTTCAAATCTTCCTCTTTTTGTTGATTGTTCTCTTGAATAATGTTGGCTTGATAGGGCCTGACCCAGGTTTGGATTTAATTAGCCAAACAAATCCCTATACTACTAGCCCTTTCGGCATCAACCTGTGGTGTGCGGACTGAAGTCTCACTCAAAGCAGTATGGGGGGTGTTGGAACCAAGTTTCTACACCATGGAGATGTCTAAGGGGTCGATTTATTCCAACTATGCCTACCTTCATGCAGGTTACTTGGAACACTGTTCTGACCTGTGAGACCTTTGCGATCTGTTATGATCGCCTGCTCACAGCTCCAAACAGGAGCTGAGAGGATTTCGCGTTGTTATGGCAGTGGTCTGCGTTATTTCCCCAAATTTTACGTAACAGATACTTTATCTCACATTTACTTAATTAACACAATCATATATGCTTGCATATCATATAAACAACAGAAATGTAATTTATACCAAATACATCCAATGCAGAAAATAGTAAATGAATACATAGGAATGGTATAAAACTTCTCTTTATTAATGATTCAACGATTACAGACTCAACCTGCCTTGCGCACTCAGCTGCAGGGTTCTACGCACTCAAATGCAGAGCCTTCTCCAACTATATGACCCAAAGACTCAAGTCTACACTTAGCTCTTCTGCTATCCTTCTATTCTAATGTCATTCTTCTTCTATTTTATTCTTTGATTCTATGATTGTCAACTACTTAGAGCCTTGCTCTATTTATACAATCCCATGGTCTGCGGACCATGGGTAGATCTCTAAAGCCAACATTACATTACAAAATTGAGGATGGACAACCCTATGACTCATTTACAACTTTGTTCTCCACACCCACAAAATGCAGAGTCTTTACATCGGATTTACACTTTTTAGCCAAAATCTAGGATTTTAGCCCCAAAACTTCCCTTGGGGGATCTCGTGCCCAAAATGCCCCCAACAAAAACATCATGACTCGCCCTCAAGTCACTTTTTTGGTGCGAAGATCTTGGCGTGGAGACCTCCCAACTACACCTGGACTGCTGCGAGATCGACAACGCACTGAGCAGCTCCTTGCTGTACCTCTCAGAGACTACTGTAGTTGAACTTCTGCCTTGCACCTGTTCCTGCGTTCCCTACATCTAAGCGAGCTTGGATTCAATCAAGGTTGTAATGACAAACACCTTAACGATCCATGGTTGTACGTGCACCTTCAAGACATCTTCCTTATGTCGCGCAACATCATGCTGCTCCTTGAGTGCTTTTGCCTGCTGCATCTGCGCGAGCCTCTATGTAAGGGCCACTGTCTGTGCGGTCCCTTTTGCTTCATCATACTGTTGCTGCAGCTTGCACACCTATGTTTCTAAGTTCTATATTTCCAAGTCCTCCTGCAGAGTGATGAGGACCTCGAACGACTCTTCAAATAGTTTGGTGTAGTCCCTCACTGCATTGTTGATCTCTGTTATTCCTGCTATAATGGTGTTGGCGCATTGTTCCTTCACCTCAGGTGAAGTTGACAGCTACGCCTTCAATTGTAGCTCAGCTATCTAAAGGTTTAGCTCCATCTGAACCTTAGCCATTTCTTCTTTCACCTCATGCACACCTGCTGCTAGTCTCCGGATGCGAGCCTCCACTAATTCCTCCGTTGGGATGGCCAACTCAAGGACCATCTGGTAGGCTTCCTCAACCACTAGCACTAGCTATCTATTCTATTTCACGACCTCATCGTGCTGCAAGATTAATTATTCAATATTAATCTGTTGCTCGCTCATCACCTGGAGTGTGTGGCCCTCCCTGGCCCACAATTTTGCAGTCACTCCATCCTACAGCACATAGAGCGTCTCCTGAGGGATCACAACCATGTTTATCCCAACTCCCTTCGGCACGCTGACCATAGGCCTGTCAACCTCATTTTTTGTAACCAATGCCCCCTCTAGCAGCACTATAATGCTAGTCGTGCAGGCACACAAACTTTCCTCAACCACAGCCATGCCTACTGCGAGGTTGGTCGATAGAGTACCAGCCTGAGGAGTGCGCACCTACAACTTTTGTATCTGTGTCTGAAGAGCCCCCAACACCATCTGATTTTCCCTGTGAACTGCTGGAGGGCCTCCGCGGTGATGTCCAGCACTGTCTCCTCTATGTCATGGAGATCCCCATCAGTGAGGGTGATCGAGTCAAAAGAAGTCTTGGAGGATTTCGACTTCTTCCACGGCCCCACCTACTCTCTTGGGTGCTATCACTTGAGTTGTGTGGACAATGTTTGCGAGTCCACACCACCTTCCTCTGGATCTGTCTCCTGTGTCGGCAAAGGTGACTTTGCTCCTTCGTGGTCCTTCTTAGCTACCCTCTGCTGCTTTTCTACTACCCTCGCAGCGTCGCGTGCCTGCTATGCCTTGGCTACTATTGCTTCGTTCCTTCTCTTCTCTGCCAACTGCGCCATTTGCAGTTTTTCTTCCTCCTTCTTCCTCTGTGCAGCAAAATTCTATGATTCCACTGTGGAGCTGGCAGGAGCGCGCCACTCTGGTGGCCATGACTCAAGCACGACGAATATGACATCATTCATTGCCAAGTAAGGTAGCACATTCCATTTCTTTGCAGGCTCCTTGCGTGCCCTGATATATACATGATGGAAGTTTTCCTTGAACTTGACGAAGCTATTTAGACTGTTATAGATAGGGGCGATAACCGTGGCTTTCAGTTAATCCCCATTCCTATCTTCATCTCCATGATCACCCAGAATATCTTGTTGTCTTTGATCCTCTGTGTGTCTTTAGTTGCCCACAGTGAAGCGTACTTCGTTGCCTCCGAAAGATCCTTTGTAATTGTTGAGAAATGGCTATCCTCAGGCGATTCCCGAGCCACCAGCACTATGGATAGCAGAAACCATGCATAGTGGAAAGTCTTCCCTTATTCTTGTGCTTCACAACAATTTTCCAGGAATTCTCAGCACAAGTAATCCACCCAGTTAAGCTGGACCCCCTTTGCGCACTGCGCAGCAAGTGTAACCACCGGCGCAGGCAACTCATCTGCGTGACAATTCCGCATGACTTTTCCGGCCAATATCTGTGTTGTGACTTTGACCAAAGCGTTATTGATACTAGATATTGCGTACCCTCTCTTGTTCTTCTCTAGCTTGAACCTTTTCTTCATGGCCTCCGCAATAACCAAATCATCACTTTTACCCTTAGATATGTTCGATGGATCCTCCCCTTTGCAAGGAAGGTGGGTAATTCTGTGAATTACGTGGTCCATGATGGGGATGGGCTCCTATAGCCGAAAACACCCATCATGCAACAAGGAGAGCAGTTTCCTAATGACAAAGGTAGTCACTGGGGTGCGATGGTAATGTGGCACCCAGAGTAGGTTTAACAACCATGCTTTATCTACTCCTCACAACCACTTGTGCGACTCCAACTCTATGACTCAAACCGTTGTATTTTTATTTGCCGCATTCGCTACACGGTTTCTGGATGTGGGAATTTCTCATGGTCTACGAGATCCCAATCTTCAAATTTTAGAACCGGCACCCATCCCAAGTGTGCTCCATCAAAAATGATATCATCGGGTAGCAGTGGAGTCTGCAGAGAGCTCTTGCTCTCATCTAGGTCCTTGGGCACCCTTTCTTTCCCCTTCCGGTGAGGAACATATGTAGGTAACCTGTTCAAAGGGTCTGCACCCTGGGTTTCTTCCTCCACTTCTTCGTCCTCCTCCTCTTCCACCAGGATTTCCTCAAGGTCTTCCTCCTCCTCATCGGCTTCCAAATTGATCGCCTTCCCCTTTTCTTCCATGGTAAGTTTAGTTCTCGATGGGTTTCCAGGGGACACGTGCACCAGTACCATAGGTTGCTTATCTTTCATAGGTCTCAGTGTGCGTAGTGATTTAGGTATTTCTGTGACTATCCCAGTGCTTTCTGAGGCATCTCCTACTGTCATGGCCTGTAGCCTCTTCAGCTGTCATCTCTCCAATGTCCATGGCTTCTTCAGACATTGCCATATTGTTGTTACACAAATCTCTCAACAACTTAGGTAAGTGCTCAAATAATGCCTTCAACTTCAAAATATCAAACAAATTGTGGTTCATGAATCTCTAGGTGCACAATAACTCAATTCTCAAATGGCCAAGCATTGTTTTTTGGGTAGCCCTTTGCAATTTATAGTGCATTTTGAATTAAAATTCAACCAAACCAAGAATCACATCATGAATAGTGACTATAACAGACACTTTCCAACCAACCCACATGGCAGTGCAGCTACCCTTGCATTGTCGCGGCCCCTGTGACACCTTGCTACTGCGCACAGTCCTGACATCGTGTAGCTCTTGGGCAGATTAGTTTATAGTATCGCACCTTCTTTCAACTGCCTAGAGCACTAAGACTATCCTTCCCGCGGCTAGTCAGACGGGCAGGCCACCTGTGTCAGGCTTCAACTAACTACTGTTCACTTTTCATAGGAAGAGTTCTCCATTTAACTTTGCCAACTACACCACGCCACCATCTGTGATTTCCTTAATAACATATGGTCCCATACCATGTAGCAAATTGAGAAACTCTCGGCGATGATCCCCAAGTTTGTCAATGTAATCAAGCTCGTGCTACTTTATCACTATGGTCTTTCTATCAAGAAAGTCCTTCTGTATTCCTTCCTCAAGCTTCTTGACATTCGCTTCTGCCATGGCGCTTTTCTCCCTCAACCGAACTCTTTCATTCATGAGTTTTTAGAGCCTAAGATCACCCCGTTGGATCTCCTCATTGAGTCCCAATCGTTCATCTTCGAGCTCTTCCAATGATGTGAGCCTTTCTTCTAGGGCTCTATAGTCCGTTACCCCTGTGAGCACCACTATGTGTGGACTAGACATGATAGACACTAGAGGTATTATAGCCTCTACTATATCAACCAACCGAAAAGGCGTATGTCCAAGTATGCACAGGTCCCAATCACTTTAGTGCGCGTTGCATACCTTGTTCAACGCGTTGCACACCTTGTCAAATGCTTCCGCGTGGATAACCTTATGTGAGATTGTTCTTCCCACAAACTATTTGTCCAACCTTAAGAGCCAATTGCACATTCCCCCCCCCTCCCCAACACAAGCTTATTGACTATACCTCTTAGCGCAAAGTTCATGCGCATCCGCGTAGGTTGTTTTCCGTATGTCGACATCCACCTAGCTATATGTGCACGTGGATTATCCTACCCATTGTATTTATCTTTCAATTTCACTCTAGGCTTCCCAAACCATGTGCACATCATTCTCCTACAGTCACACCAATCCTCAAAGCTCCCTTTGTGCGTACCCTACCACTTCACGGGCATAGCACGCAGTACCCAATTCAAGGCCTAGAAGCGTTGCTTTTTCGGAACCTCCCTTTCAAAATTGTCTAAGAAGGTATCTACCTAACTTAACCCATCATAAGTAGGCAGGTCCCATACTTCTGTCAATATGCAGTGCAGCGACCTCATCATCATATTACAATTCAGTGTAGTCACCTCATGTAACCGATTCTGCCATCACTCCGTTTCCTCATCCGAATCCGAAGTACAGGAGCTCTCGCGCTCCCATGCAAGTTTTCCATCCATGATGGGATTCACCTAGTCTTGGTTTCACTTTGTTATCTTATAGATGCATTCCAAATCATCATCACTTTCATAGTCGCGCACTAGCTCTATATAGCGTGATCCTTCAGCAGGGTCCAGAGGTATAACTATGCATAGTGAATTCTTTTCAAAAATCATCTTGTGCCTCTTCAGATTAATCACCTCATTCATGTCAGTGGCCTAATCAATTCCTAAGAGCATGGGATAGGGATTACTGTTATCAACAATCTATATTACCTCAAAGTCTACTAGTGCACTCACTCCCTCAATATCCATAGTGATTCCTTGCAATCGTCCCATGGATACTATCTTCTCCTGGGCCACCATTCGCAGCTGAATAGGGGACCACTATAGCGTAGCCCTCCCCATGTGCTCCCATATCAACTTCAGTAGAACATTCACATCTGATCGTAAATCCAAAATTACTTGGTCCATCTCATATTCTCCAATCTGCGCGGTTAACCTCATTTCTCTTCCCGTCCTCATCTTATGCTTTCCAATCTTCTGGACTATGCGTGTTTCTCCTGGTGCGGTCCTAGTGCATCTGTTAATGAGTTCCTATAATCCTTTTACAGCTTTACTATTGCATATAGATGGGTCCATTTCCGGCTCCATTCTATCTTTTCTTCCTAAAGTGGAGGCATCAATGAAGCTCTTCTTAGCTTCCATAAAGATTTCTCGAGCGCGCTCCAAATAAAAATCCGCTTCTTTCACCAGAGCTTTGAAACCCAAGTACTATCTTTGGGTTTTTTTCCTTTGTCATCTCCCATCACGATTCCACTTCGGAGCACAATTTTCACATTTGGATCTTCCTCACGCAACTCATACCTCATCATCTGCAGGTTCTGAGTAGGGGGAGGCAGTAGCGCTCCTTTGTCGTGTATCCTAGCTATCATCGTAGGACAATCTTCCATCTAATGATCAAACAAGGTACAATACATACATGATGGATGCGTTGGGTTTGTACAATCGCGAGTGTAATGTCTTGGCCCTTCACAATTATAGCATATTAGCTGTCTGCGACCTCTTCCACGTCCTCCTCCACCTCGGCCTTGTTTGCAACCCTGAAATATTATTCACGCCACTCCTGCGTTCTGGTCTAGGGGTCACATTTCAGCCCAAACTTTGTAGGTGGTATTTCTATCCATCATTAACTCATAGGTTCTACAAATGTGCTCATCGTGTCCTACTTACCTACAAAAGTTACATAAAAATTGCTGCGAATTTTGTGTATACTTCTATAACAAATGGAAGTTGTCCATAGCGTGTTTCCCTCCTATTGGACAAATCGCGCACCACAAAGAAAGCACTGTGCTAGGTCCTGCTTATGCTTCTGGCCTTAATGGCATTAGCCCTCCTCCCACAAGGTAATTTGCGAACATTGGGAAATGGTCCTTATCATGACCCTGACCCTTGCATTTTATGCACCACACCTCTTCGCGCAATTTCAGGTGAGTTGTCCTGTCCTGTTTCAGACTCTGCATCTCAAGGCATAAGTTCTTCAACTGCGCATGGATCTGTTGAACTCCCAAGTTAGGATCCTACATTGGGGTTTCATGTAGCCTCATTGTGATCTCTAAGGTGTCTTCCTAAGTCATTAAATTTTTTTGTGATAGCGCGCTCCTTAAGTGTGGCATTAGCAATGCTACAAACCATTCGCGATGTTGTCCGTCCATTAGATTCATATTAGCTTCATGAATCGTACACTTCAGCCTCTGATCCAACTCCCAAGGAGTTTTTCCTGGTAGCATCATGATTTCTTTGAACCCAATGATCAACTGTGCTTCAGACTTCGGCCTCCTAAATTTTCTGTTTAGCGCTGCTTGGATATATTTGATTTCCAGGTCAGCACATGGTCCTACAGGGCACTAACCAATGTATTTTTCTTTATATTGTCATCTCTAACTCCCTATGCTTCTCATATGGCTCTTACCACGAACCAAAATTGGTTTGGATCCGCATTTCCCACTCCCTTGAACACAAGCAACTTTATCGTGCTTGCCATATTGACTCGCGGTGGTGGCGGAGGTGGTACGAGTGAAGATGGAGGTGAAGGTGTTGAAGCTGGTGGTGGTGTGGTTTGGGGTGGTATTAATCGAATTATTTGCCTTATTATATGGATCGCACTTCGCGGTGCTACCTTCGCAAGTTCTTCCTTGTCCCCTCGCGAAGGTGAAATCAAGGGGCTAGTTTCGGGTCCCTTATTTCCTTCGTTCCTGTAAGTTTTTCCACTTCGTGTAGCCCCAAACATCAAGGTAATTGCATAACCCTCTTTTCACACAATAACATTTTAATCCAAGTATTCAGAGACTTTATGTACTTACTTCACGGTCCCTTTAGAAAGCATCGCTCTGTCTCGCTATAGCTGACTGAAGTATCTACCGCGAACTCAGTAATGAATCCTCCTATAATCCGATCGAGCCAGTGATCAACAATGCGTGAAATTTGATCCTCCGATGCTTCCACTCTGTGCACCAACTCTGGGGCCCACACAATAGGACCATTGAGCTTCCACCTCCCTTGGCTATCTGCTAGCTTCGTGATCCACTTGTACAGCTCAGTAGGGAAAGATGTGAAAAAGGTATCATGGATTTTTGTGTACAGGTAGCAATCTAACCACTCTTCTTTTGTCTGGCATAGATTCTTGTTCTCCTACACTGTGAACTTGTGAATTCTCCTGTCCAACCAACTTTCAATTTCCTTCTTAGTTGGATTCCAATGATACGAAATCGGACATCTCTATGCAGATTCCGGTCCTGACAACGAAACCATTTGTTGGCTTGATGGGGCCTGACCCAGGTTCGAATTTAATTAGCCAAACAGATCCCTATACTATTGGCCCTTTCGGCATCATCTCATGGTGCACGAACTGAAGTCTCACCCAAAGCAGTACAACGGGATGCTGGAACCAAGTTTCCACACCTTGGAGATGTTTGAGGGGTCGATTTAGTCCAACTATGCCTACCTTCGTGCAGGTTACTTCGCACATTGTTTTGACTTGTGAGACCTTTGCAATATGTTATAATCACTTGCTCATAGCCCTATCCAGTAGCGAGAGGCTTTCGAACTGCTATGGTAGTGATCTATGCTATTTCCCCAAATTACACTGCATATCTTACTTATCTTCTTACAGATGTTAGTTAACTTCATGTAACAGATACTTTATCTCACATTTACTTAATCAACACAATCATATATGTCTGCGTATCATATAAATAGCAGAAATGTAATTGATACCCAATACATTCAATGTAGAAAACAGTTAAAGAATACATAGGAATGGTATAAAACTTCTCTTTATTAATGCTTCAACAGTTACAGACTCAACCTGCCCTGCGTACTCAGCTGCAGGAGTCCGCGCACTCAACTGCGGACTACTAGGCCTCTACGCACTCAGCTACAGAGCCTTCTCCTACTCTACAACCTAAAGACTCGACTCTGCACTTAGCTCTTCTGCTATCCTTCTATTCCATGATCATTCTTCTTCTATTTTATTCTCTGATTCTATGATTCTTAACTACTTGGAGCCTCGCTCTATTTATACAATCCCATGGTGTAGATCTCCAAATCCAACATTACATTAAAAAATTGAGAGCAGAAAACCCTATGACTCATTTACAACTTCATGTTCTGCGCCCACAAAATACGGAGTCTTTACATCGGATATACACTTTTTAGCCAAAATATGGGCTTTTAGCCCCAAAAATTCCCTTGGGGGATCTCGTGCCCAAAAAATACATGGAGGATTTGATGGTAACCATGTGGACGATTTCCCAATATTTGATTTTGATGTTCTCTCTTCATTAAGTGCAACCCATGATTCTTTGGTCTTCTATTTTGAATCTTCTTTTTCCGCATGTTGTCCTTCAATGGCATCAAGAGAATCTCATTTTTTGTAATTTTCTTCCTGAGCTGAGATGAATACCATTGAGATCAATAGGAGATATTTGGAAGCATTGTACCTCAACATTGTAAGTGGGTTGAACTACTTCCTTTTGTGGGTTTGGAAATGGTGGTACAAGTAGTTGAGTGGGAGTGGATATTTGAAATGGATGTGGTTGGTGTTTTGGTTGTGGTGTTGGTGGATGGTAGGGATAGAATGAAGTTGGGTATGGAGGATATTGAGGATATTTTTGATGGCTCCCATAAGTTCCTTTCCAACCTTGTTGCCAAGATTTCCTTTGGGGTTAAGATGGCCAATGTCTCCAAGGAAAGGGTGTGTTCCAATTACTTTGAGATGGATGTGCACAAGCTTGAAATTGTGAATTAGGTTCTTGCATCATATCAGGATAAATAGGTTGACATGGTCCCCTTAGAGCTACATAACATAGCTATATTTGCAATTGACTTGCTCCATTGTCCTATTAGTAAAATTACTTCAACCTTGGTAATGAGGGGAAATATTTAATAGCATGTGATTCTGAATGGACAACATAAATATCAACATCTTCTTTTTCGTCATCTTGCCTTCTTAAAATTTATACTTGTTTGGATAGATTGCTAAGAATTTGTATCTTAAATTCATCAAAAAATTTCCAAGTTTAGCTTGACTTACCAATCTTGATGCTGATTTACTTACTCTTGCCCTTCCTCTATACATGTGTTTGCATGTTTCACAAATTTCTTCAAATGATAATTGGTATACATCACCTCTACTCATGAGATCAAGGAGATCAATCTGCTCATCCCTAATTGTTCTAAGTAAGAGGGTTTTTAGTGTGTTATTCCTAAATGATGTAGTTTTTCCCTCTTAAAATTATATGTGAACCTCTCTATTAGATCCTCTAGAATCTCATCTTCTTTTTTGTTCATTCTAAAGATTTCTTCTTTAAGATCATGATCTTTGTATTTTTCTCGAAATATTTTTTTCATCTTACTCCATGATCTTATTGAATTAGTCCCTAAGCCCATGAACCTTTTAAGAGCTCTATCCTTCAATGTTTCTAGAAATGATCTCAATTTTTGAGTTTTTAATAAGTAACCGTAAGATCTAAAAACAATTTCAAATTCAAAGAGAAAGGTTTTTGGATCCTATGACCTTAGACCATGAAATTTTGGAAGAAAAGATGGAGGGATGTTATTCATGTGCACACTACCATTAGTATTTTGGGAAATCCAAGAGGATCTTCCTCATTGTCATCATCTCCATCCATTTTTTCTACATTCTTTTCCATCTCTTCTTCTTCTACCCACAAAATTGAATGGTGATGTAGTTCTTACTGCACCACATGATCAAATGGGGGGGTGGGTTGGTGTTGGAGAATTTTTTTATTTTTATGACTGAATGAAAACACTAATGCAATGAAAATTTCTATTTTTGAAATGAAATATGCCTAATGTAAGTAATTTTTTTTCAGAAAGTAAAAATAAATTAATCAACACTAGGTAATAAAACAATGCATACTTTGACACCTCCCCGACAACAGCGCCAAAAAGTGATGAGCCTCGGTATTGCAAAGAAGAATGATGCAACTCCCAGGGCTACCGACTTTAATTATCAACCTAGGGTTTGTACAAACTTAATAGGTATCAGCAATATATGTGTAGCATACAATGTTTCCTTCCTTTGAGTCATGATGTAATCGAGTACATGTACTAAAGCCAACTCCTAAACTAATTGCAGAAAATGAAATGCTTGAAATGGAAACCTTAAACTAATGCAAGAAAGAAAGTACAAGGAAAGAAAGTTATTATAATTACATAAATATCATGAAATAAATGTAAACTATTACATTTAAAATATATTATATCCATTAATAGAGTTCACTGGAGGTGGCAATCAAGAAAATCATCATTGTATTATCCAATCCATAAATATATCCATTAAACCAAATCGCTGAAATGTTTTGCATGGGTAAAGAGGCGAGTCCTAAGTAGTATTTATTATTCCCTAATCATTTATTTAGAGCCTAGGGTTACTGATTCAACCCTAATGGATAATAACCAAGCTTCATGCCAAATCTGGGCAAGTAAATGCATTTTGGAAGGCTACTACAGTAAATTACAGGATGTTACAGATTTACTACAGGAAGTTATAATTCATCGAATGACCCAGTAAATCAAATCCAAATTGGATGGGGAATTTTTTTTATTTAATAGGATTTCTGACATCTCCATGCCAAGTGGAATCACATGAAAAGATCTATGTTAACCAATGCTAAAAAATTACAAAAAATTACTAGCTTGAAATCTAGAAATTCGAGAACTAGTGAGCTAGTAAATCTATCAAATACCTAACATAATCAAGTGAAAATTAAATGGGGTAATTTTGGTTATTAAATATAATTTTAGTTTGATCTAATTCAAGTGTAGCCATGTCAATTGAATCTCATTAGCATGCTCTAAAAAATAGCAGAAATTTACTGTTATTTGCCACAAAGGAGTTCTGGAAATCTAGATTTGGGAATAAGAAAACTAATCCAAGTAGCTTGATGATTAATATGACCTTCCAAATAGTTTCCAAGGATTAAATGATTCTTTTGATACTACAAAAAAACTCACCTGAACCATTTAACCCAATCCTACAACAAGAAATCATTAATACTAAATGCCAAAATAGAAAGAAACAAGAACAAGAGATGCATGTGAATGAGAAGTGAAAAAGAAGAAAAACAAATGATACAAAAGGGCTCTAAGGTTCCTGGGATGGCCAAGCCCAAGGAAACTCAGAGTCCTATGAAGGAGACCAAGATTTAGAAATTGAACATGTCACCAATCTTCATTATTTCCACCCATACTATTACATCCATGCATGAAATGACAATGGAACTGCAAAAATACGAGTCTCTCCACAAGAAGACTAATAAAAATCCACCCCTAGAGGAAAATTTGACTTTTTATTTATACAAAATTATTAGGAATAATTTCCAATGAAAGGAAGAATATTTCCCCACCAAAATCCCTTGATTTGTGGATCTAGTTCTGAATGTTATGAATCTGCATTAAATGGCAGGGAACACATTCCTAGATTTTCTCAATCATTGGAGATCCACAATTTGTCCCATAATTCCATAATATGTTGTTGATTTATTATTTAATATTGATTCTCTTGTAGTAGAGAGCAAGTCCCTAGACTATCTCCTCCTCCAAATCTTCATAATCTGCCCAATATTCTCACAATATTCCACAAAAATAAATAATATTAGGCACAAATATGAAATTATTCATAAACCTTCCTAATGAACGTATTAAAGTTAAAAATACATTATCTAATACAAAAAGAGAGGTTTAATGCGATGGCGGATGGTCATATGGGCCTTAATTTATGTTTAATTCAGAGGCATGGGCCTTAATTATGTCTAATTTAGAGGCCCATCAGATGTTCCTCATATTCATCAAGAAAAATATTCACATCACCTAAGCCATCATAAGAAGGCAGGTTACATACCTCAGATGTCATGCAACGAACTGATTTTGAAATTCTTGCACAACACCTTGTAGATACTTCATGTAGCCTGTTCTTCAAGTTCTCCAATTCTTCTTCAGAGTCCGATGCACAAGAACTATCATGCTCCCAAGTTAACTTGCCCTCTATAATAGATTTAACAAAATCATGTTCCTTTGTTGTCAATTGTTAGCTATTGTATATATTAGTTGCGTAATACTCTTCTCTAACTGTCTTTGTATACCTTGCTTCTTTTGATGGATCCAAGGGAACAATTACACTCATATTATCCCCTTCAAATATCATATGTCTCTTCTTTAGATTACTTATAGCCATGTTATCAAATGCCCAGTCAAGTCCAAGTAATGGAGGATAAGGGTTACTATCATCAATGATCTTTATTACTTCAAAGTCAACAGTAGTGCGAACTCCTTCAATATTCATTGTTACATCTAGTAATCTTCCTAAGGAGAAGATCTTTTTCTGATTTTCCATCATTAACTAAATAGAAGACCATTGTAGCTTCGACTTACCCATTAATTCCCATGTCTGCTTTGTCTAAACATTAGCATCATATCCCAGATCTATAATAACTTGATCCATCTCATATTCTCCTATCTACACACTAAGCCTCATTTCTCTTCCAGTTCTCTTCTGTCGATGAAAATTATTCACTGTGTGCATCTCACTTCACGATGTTTATTTCGATGCACAAGAATCTATCAACTATTGAAGCCCTTAAATAGCCTTTTGGTCTCTTAATAATTTCATACAAGTTTACAGAAAATAATTTAAAGTACCTCCTTGATTTTCTGACTCCTGGTCCTGTGTCGAAGCTCGATCCTATGTCGAGGCTTATTTCTACGTCGAAAGTTGATTCTGTGTCGAAGCTAATGATATATCACAACTAATTTTCTACATTGGTTGTGCACTATAGGTTGAAGCTCCAACATTCATAAAGCTTCACTTTGCTTCCATAAACACTTATTTTTCCCTTTGAATTTAAAAAACAGGAGATTTCTCAATAGTTTTTCTAACCCATGTACTTTTAGATTCTTTCTTCTCATCTGCTTTATCACTTCCGGTCGCAGGTCCACTTCTAGTAGCAATACTAATTTGTGGTTCGTCATTCCTTCTTTCAGTGGTCATCATTTGAATATGTAAGCTACTGATTCCTTTTTTCTTGCATTTTTTCCATAAGTAAAGGACATTCTTCAATTACATGGTCAAAATATTTACAATACTTACATGTTGTAGTGCGGTTCTGACAATCTCTCGCAAAATGACTTGCTTGTTCACAGTTATAGAACATAATTTTTCCATGTCCTTGACCAACTCCCGCACCTCAACCTCTTCTTTCATAGCCTCCTCAACCGTTGTGTTTTCCACTACCTTCATGTCCATGTTCTCCTGCTTCCATTCTATAATTGTCAGCACTGTGCTCCATCATTAGTTCATACGCTCGACAGTTCTTCTCATCATGTCCTACTGATTTACAGAATTTGCAATATAAGCTTCTTGGAGTTTTCACATATTTTTTTAATAGGTAACAATATTCTGAGTGGTGTTGGCCTCTATTCTTGCATATCTTGCACCATAGACTGGATCCTGTATTTAAGGGATTTAATGCTCCACTAGCCATGTAATTTCTGAAGAGAGGGCATTTTTCTTTAGAGTGGCCTTCTGATTTGCACTTCATACACCACACTTCTTCTCTAAATTCTTTGATTTTATTTATATCTTGTAACTGCATAGTCAAATTTTCAAACTGACTATGAATCTATTGCATACCTGCATTGTTATCTCCTATAGGCGAAACTTCTAATTTCATCACCAATTCTAGAGCTTTGGCTTGAGTTTCTATCTTCTGTTGTAGCAAAGGAAATCGTATATGTGGTAGCAGCATAGCTATGAACCATTCCTTATGTTGCTAAAAAGCTATGTCGAAGCTTACCTGATCCAGTAATGCCTTGAATCTCTAGTCAAATTCCAAAATAGACTTGATAGGACTTTGTTTGATCTCCTTTAACTTAGTGATGCACTGCAACTCAGACTTGGACTTCTTAAATTCTTTTACCAACGTTGTTTTAATGTTTGCAAATGATTTGATCTGATTTCTTGAATACTTCATGTACCACATCAATGCTCTATCTCAGAATGTCGTGATGAGCTATGTCGTCTTTATATTTTCATCATGGACCTGCTTCGCTGTCAATACTGCTTCACATAAAAACTAGAACTACTCTAGATCCTCCGACCCAGTTCCTTTAAAAACAAGTAGCTTAATATCATCGACCATATTTCTTCTCAGAATGGGAGGGGGATTCGAAAGGAGAGGGGGATGGGGGGGTAGGGGGATGGGGAAAACCAAAAGCACCCTGATTATTACTCGATTATGGATTCGGTGAACTTTCAGGCCGTAAAGGTGAATACTGCAGAGATACTTCAGGGTTCTTAAGGAGGCTTTCTTCACTTTCAGATTCACTCAACAAAGGGTTATAGTCAGTTTCTATGAAGGTCTCTAGATCTTGGCCATGAGATATTTTTCTAGTGTACTCTATATCTCTTCCCACTTCGCATTGTTCCTGTTTCTTCTTTGGATGTTCTCCCAAACATAAGTAATCTAATAATCTAATTTCATTTGTAAAATTCCCTTTTCACACAAAAAGAATCTTAATCTAGAGTTTTAGAGATCTCAAATACTTACCTCACGATCCTTTGAAAAATTGTCATTCTGCTTCACTATATGACACAGTTGAATCTATCGTGAACTTAGTAATGAATCCTCCCAAGATGCTATCAATCCAGAAATAAAAATCTCTTGAAATCCTATTGTCAGTGCTCTTGAGTAGTTGTATCAATTCAAGAGTCTATTCCTTAGGATCACATCCTTTAAAATAGTCCTTTCTCTCAGTTCACCTTGATATCCACTTGTACAACTCAACATGAACCGAAGAAAATTTCATATTGATCTTCAAAAATATACTTATGTAACCACCTTTTAGAGGATAGACGATGACTTCTATTCTCTTGATATGCAATTTCTTGTTCTTTCTTTTCTACCCAATCTTGAATTTCTTTCTTCGACAGATGCCACATCCACATATCCCTAAAAAATATCGTGTTCTCGGTAAATGGAACCATTTGTTGGTTTATATTGGGCTTACCCAGTTTTGATTTATAATGTGCACCAATAAAACCCTTAATCACTGGCCCTTTTGGCAATGACCTGCAAGGATATCGCAATCTCACCTGAAGTGACTATGGGAGGACATAGAACCAGGTTTATGAAGCGTTGAGGGATGCAAAGATGTGGTATTCCTATGTTTTCTTATACTTAACATTCAAAAGTTACTTTGGATTCATACATTACTTTGCCACATTACTTTCATCACTTAAAACATAGCATATATATCCGTAAAATCTCACTATACTAAAACAATATACAATTGTAATAAACTACTACACTATAATAGATAATAAGAAAATAAACACATGAAGACACATATTTTAGTGTGGTTCATCCCAATGTGGGACTACTTCCACAATAACTATTTCTTATAATAGAGGATTTGTACCACACCAGTTCTTAGCCTATGCACTCATCTACAGGTAGTTTGTGCACTCAACTACAGACTCAGGCCTCTGCGCACTCAGCTGCAGAGCCTCGCCTTCTTGTCGAAAACCACAACTCACAAAGATAAAACCATTCAATGTGTTTCTTCCAAAATATCTCCTTCTTTATTATTCATCCTTATATATACTAATACATTGAGGGATATATCATCGCAGTACCATGGTCCATATACTATGGACTTCCCTAATACAAGCTACTATGGTCAAAACCATTCATCATTTACAACATTACATTATTTTAACAAAAAGGAGGAGTTTTGACCGGCCCCTAAGACCATATACTATATGGTATATCTACAATGTGGTAGACTTCACACTCCACTGCATTCTTTACTTCGCACTCCACTCCACAAAAAGTAGAGTCTTCACCAAAAACTAGGCCAAGTTGGGTTGCACCCAACATCAGGACATATTAACAAAGTTTGGGTAGATGTGGAATTATTTCATTGGACAGACATAGACATGAGAGATGTGAAAGGAGGTTGAAAAACCTATAGAGGCATACATAGAAATTTGTGGGAAAAAAATTGGCACGCCTCAAAATAACATAGAGAAATATGGTCCTTCAAAAATGTGAAGGAAGAGTTTGCGGAAATATGTCCCACCTCCCTCAAAAAGGCCTAGGACATGTTTAGAATTCCTAGAGGAAATGAGGGTGAAGATATTCAACTTATCTAATATATTAATACCTAAAGTAGGCATAGAACCAAAGGATAATTTGTTAAATATAACGAGATGAAAGGATGTTGAAAAATGCAGCAAGAAAGTCTCAATTTGATTTTGCCTTGGTCAAACTGAGAAAAATCGAATTTCCACATATGCAGACAACTTGGATGCAGTTAACTTGTGTGACATGGCTATTATCACTCAGTTAGATCAGTAAATTTGAGTTAGAGGAGTTAGAGTTCAGTTAAGCATGTGTGATTTCTAATTTGTAGCAATCAAGATCATTTATTTCAAGTTGTTTTAGTTAAACTAGTTCTAACTATTGGAGGAACTAGTGGAAGGTCAGTTGTGCAGTGACACTTCAATCAAACACAATGATCATCTAGTTAACTAATCAATCAACCTAAAATACCTAATGTGTGCATAGAATTCAAGTTCCCCAATTGTGCTGGAGATTCCAAGTTTGTGTAACATTAGTTTTATACTAGTCTTCAATGTAAAGGTGTTACATGCCGTCAGATGATCAATCTTGGGAATTGCGCAAGCATTTTGGAGGAAATTCATAAACAATAGGGGCATAATTTACTTAGGAATTGTGCAAGGAAATAGGATCTCAAGATGAGGTAGGAATTGACTAAGTTTGGTTCAGATCTTCTTAGTGAGTAGAGAGACAGGTTATTCACTTGTAATTTGTGCTTAGTTTTACAAAGCAATTGTAATACATCTCTATTCATCAGATTAATGCAAGCAGGAAAAGCGGTTTTTAGTATATTGTTTTCCTTTGGAAAAATATTATGTGCATGTTTTTTATTTCTCATTGGATGCATTTGATTGATGTTCTAAATTGTGAATTGAATTCCATAGAGCAATAGAGTAAGTTTGTGTCTTGTGATTTTGATTAAAATTTCATGAACAGTTACAAATACACATCATAATTTCTACATGGTATTAGAGTAGGATTCACATTAGAATAGGAATTTTGAAGTTGTTTCCTAGGAGGATCGAATTTGTAGTTTAGTGTAGTAGGATCTCTTTAGAGTTGGGAAAATGACCTTCAATGGGCTGAGACTTGAGTATCCCTTGGAAGGAAGATCAAATTTCATTGCATGGAAGGACCACATGGAGGCGGTGTTGGATGAAAATGGATTGCTAGAATACATCAATACTCATGTTGCAAAACGTTGGCTTAGGGGGTCTTGACCCAGGTTCAAAGTTAGCTATGCCAACCAACAAATCCCTACACTATTGGTCCTTTTAGAAACAACCTGCGTAGCGTAGGCTGTAGTCTCACTCGAAGCAGTATGGGGGGACGCTGGAACCAAGTTTCTGCATCCAGAGATCAATGCGATGTCTTTGAGAACCTCATATCTTCCTTCGTGCAGATCGATAAGCCCTTAGGACTCGTTATTGCAACTCTGTTAAAACTGCCTTCTACTTTTCACGAAGGTCTACGATCTGTCTTTTTGGACCCTTAACAATCGATTTATCCACTTACATGCATCAGAGGACAACCCTATTTTATTGTTCACCCATATCTTCTTAAGTTTTTAGTAAACATAACAAAATTCATTAGAGTCTTCGCAAAAGTACTTAACCTGCATTTCGTACATTTATTAAGACTTATTAAATAGAATCACGTAACAGTCCATCAACAATCCACAAAAACATCATTCATTGACAACATATAATATTAACAACAGTAAATAGAAAAATGCAAGAATTCTACAAGAACAATCTTTATTGTTCTTCAGTTCAGGATTACAGACTCAAAACTACCCTGCGCACTCAGGTATAGGGGTCCATGCACTCAGCTGCAGACTTCTACCGAGGCCTCTACACACTCAGTTGCAAAGCCTTTCTTCTCCTATCTTACCCACTTCTTCTTGCTATCACTTCTCTTCTAGCATCCAAGACATCCGCCTTAAACCCTCTAATACACGCCTATTTATAGCCTTTTTCATACAATGCCATGGTATGCGGACCATGAGTGGATCTCAAAACTGACTCATACTTTACATAAAACAACGAGCTAAAACCCCTTTGACTCCTGATCATATACGTTCTCCATGTCCACAAATCATGGAGACTTTACATTAATTACAAAAATGTATCAAAAATTAGGTTATTGTAACCCCAAAACTGACCGAGGGGACCCCATCCCAAGAGGCCCCCAACAAAAATATCGAGACTCACCCTCGAGTCACACTGTTGGTGCTACAATCTTATAGCAAAGACCCCCCATCTCCACCTGAATTACTACAACTTCGACAGCGCTTTGCATTGCTTCCTACTTGAATTCCCCAACCAGTTTTTCTGTAGCTGGTCCTTCGATTTCCAGCCTCATTGTCTATTATGTCTAGTGCAAGCCTTTAAGCTTATCCTAGATGGTTGTTGTGACTTGATAAGCTTCTTCCAACCATGGATGCAACCTGGCCTTTAGCAAGGCCTCCTTTTTCTGTGCTTCCTCCACCTGTGTTAGGAGTTTCTTTCCTTCCTCCAGTTTAGTAAGGCGTTGCGCTGGTGCAATGGAGCTTATGGTCACCTTGACTTCATCATATTGTTGCTGCAACTCCCTTACTTGTGTATTCCACGTCTGTAGGTTTGGATCCTCCTGCAGATTGGTCACCAATACCATTTATTACATGAACAATGCCATACAATCAGAGACTGTGGCATCCAGGGTGGCCACTCCTTCCTTTATCGTGGCTCTGCGCCGCTCACGAACCTCAGGCAACGTCATGGGGTGCAACTTTAATTGCAACTCTATGATCTTCATATTGAACTCAAATTGAACTCTTCCAACTTCAGCTTTAGCTTTGCACACACCTGCGGCTAGTTTTCAGATCTTTTCTTCTGGTTGTGCATCCTCCGAGATGTGGATCTTAGGGACTATCTTGCATGCCTCAGTGACTGCTAACTCTAGTCATGAACTATGCACTTGCAATGTCTCCTTTTCCTTCAAAGCTTGTGTCTTTTCAGCGAACAACTGCTCATTGTTCACTCTGTACTCATTGATAAGGTTTAAGGTGCACTGCTCTCGGGCTCTTAATTCATCTTCCACCACTACATGTAGCGTGTGGAGGGTCTCGTTGGAGAGCATCACTATATTCAGCCCAATATTCTTGATTATGGTCAGGATAATGTGATCATCAACTAATTCCGGGTGAAGGGACCCATCAGGAAATGCAATAGTCCTAATGTCAAGGGACCTTACTAACTCTGATGCTTGCCTCATCCTTGGTACTAGGCTCACTTGCTCTGCGCTCACCTGTTCGGTGCCCACTTCTATTCTGCTTGCCTGGATCTGTAGCTCAGGCAGATCCTTTTGGATTCTCCCTAACATTTGCATGTATTGCTACTCGAACTACTGCAGCACCTCAGTTGTGGTATCCCTGATTTTTTCCCTGATCTCATCAAGATCGCCTTCTATTAAGACCATGGGATCCACCTATGACTTATATGATTTCTGCTTTTTCCTTTGACCTTCCTATTGTTCCTTACCACATTTCTTCAAAATGCATGGGGTGCTCTGCCCCTCATCTCCTCCGTTGCCTTTCTCTGAAAGTTCCTCCTCCTCTGTCGTCGGCGAAGGTGAATTTTCACCTTTTTGTGACACATGTTATTCTTGTTCTACCTGCTCCTTTGCAGTGCGCTCTTGCTCCACTTGAGCCTTCTCTGTGGCTTCCTTCTTTTTATGCGCAACCTTCTTAGCTTCCTCCTTACTTTTCTATGTGGCAGAACTCTCCACACCCATGCTTGGTACTATAGCTAAGTCTAACGGGGTGCACCATGCTGCAGGCCACTTCATGATGACTTCCTGCACATCTGTTTCTGTGAACAAATATGGCAAGTTATGCCACTTCTTATACACCCTGTGGAAGTCAGCCTTGAATGTTTCATAGGCTAACATCTATGTGAACAAGGTTGGGGACAACCTCAAATGTTGGTTAATGGCCATGCAGAGACTCAATTCCATAAGGACCCAAAATATCTTTTTTTCTATTATTCGCACAGGACCCTTTATAGCCCATAAGGAGGTGAATTTCTCTGCCTCCAATAACCCTTCTTCAAGCAGAGGAAATTGTCTGTCCTCCGGTAATTCCCATGCAACTAACACAATCGATAGCAACAGCCAAGTGTAGTAGAACAACTTGGTTTCACCTTGGGCCTCTCGGAAATTCTCTAGGAACTCCTGCCAGAGGTATCTTGACCAATTAAATTTTATTCCCTTCACGCACTATGTAGCTAGAGAAACTACAGGCGTCGGAACTTCATCAGTGTGGCACTTCCTCATCACCTTCCTTGCTAAGATCTGGGTGGCTATTTGAACTACGGGGTCTGATATAGACAGAATTGAGTACCCTCGTGACTTCTTCATGAGGTCATAGTCTTTATTCATTCTTTCTACAAGGTCCTTTTCCCCCGTATTTCTACCAAACTCCTAGGCCGGGTTCACGCCCACACCACGGATCCATTCCTCCGTCTTTAATGTTGTCACACCTGATTCTACATAGTAAACCCTTCTCATATACTTATCTGTCGCCAAGTGGGGAAACATGGCGTGATCTGCGAGGTCCCAATCCTCTATTTTTAATAGTGGGACCCGGGCGAGCCACAAAAATTCAAAAGGAACCGACTCAGGTAGCAGGGGCGTGGAAATGGTGAATTTCTTAGAATCTGGGTCCTTCACCTTTCCCATTCTTGGAGGGATATACTCAGGTAGATTGGTTATGGGTTCTACTCCTTTATCATCGATGACTTTTGTTCCCTAGCCTTCTTCTGCCTCCAGGTCAACTACCCTCTCTGGCTGCTTATCCTTCTTCTGTTTCTTCACTTCAGTATGCTTCCTAGGGTCGGCGTGCACCGACACCAATTTCTTCTGCTTGTCCTTCTTTGTTTTGTCTGCTTGGGTTTCTTTGGTAGGTGTAGGCTTCGACCTAGGCGACCTCGGTGCTATAGGCACAGGAGTCGAAGCTTCCATACTTACAACTTCCAGGGTGGCTCCCTTAGAGGAAACATTGCCACAAGTGCTCATGGTCGTAGTAGAACTTTGTGCAAGAATTATCTCTAAAATAAACTTTTGATTTAGCTCATACAACTTAGCAAACTAATGGCTTGTGACTAATCTTCCCAATATGATCGGTTCATATGCAACAGACATCAAATATCACTAGCAATTCTGAGGGTGCAAAGTGTTCTCTATGGGACCAACACACGTAATTTATACGGTGTTTTAAATTCAAATCTGACCGTTCCCCCAAATTTATGACACTTAATTTGTTTTGGTGGTAGATCTTGAAATATTTTCACCTTAAATGGTGCCATCCCACTCCTCTTAACCATCATCTAGCCGTCAAGTCATGAATAGTGACTCCAACCGTCAATTTTATGTTGTTCTGTGTGGTACATCCCTTCATGGTTCAACTTCCTCCATGCAACTTCATAGGTTGCAACTTCATCATTTTCCGCACAGCCTACTCATTGTGTTTTCCTCCAAACTTGGCAGTGTAGATTATAGTCCCGCTCTCCCTTGTAACTTCCTGGAAAAGGTTCCCCATTTAGCTTTGCAACCTGAACTATGCCTCCATCTGTAATTTCTTTGATAATATATGGCCCTAGCCAATGCATCTAGAATTTACCTAGAAATTTAGTGAATTTAGTATCGTACAACAAAACCAAATCATTTACATTGAATGTGAG
Organism: Pinus tabuliformis; assembly: GCA_031772625.1. NCBI lineage: Eukaryota > Viridiplantae > Streptophyta > Pinopsida > Pinales > Pinaceae > Pinus > Pinus tabuliformis. The sequence continues at coordinate 982,597,778 of CM062816.1, read as the reverse complement.
AAGCTTGATGTGGAAATCGTGCCATGCTATTTCACATTCCTTCTATACTTGCTGATGAAATCCTTCCAAAAATCCATCCTCTTCAAGCTCCATCATCTGCGCGAGTCATTCCTCCAAGGCCTCGTGATCCACCATACCTGTGAGAGCTGCTATGCATAGACTAGGCACAATATACTCCATCAGCATTACAACCTCTACACCATATACCAGTCTGAATGACATTTTCCCCGTCAGCTTCTTACAAGTGGTCCTATAAGCCCATAGTACTATAGGTACGCACACATCCCAGTCATTTCACCCTGCATTGTAGATTTCATCAGTGCATTCTATAAAATCTTATTGAAGGCTTCAATAGTCCCATTGTCCTGCAGGTGATACAGTGTACTCTTTTGATGGTAGACCTGGAATTATTCAGCCAACCCACTGATCATTTCGTTCAGGAAGTGCATACCTCGGTCACTCATCAACACTTTTGTGCAACCAAATATGGTTAAGACATATTCAAACAAAAAATTTGTTTCCGTAGCCCCTGAACAATCCTTAACTAGCTATGCTTCCCCCCATCTGGTCAGATAATCTGTCGCGGTGATGATATAGTGCACACTTGTTTTCTTTCCTGGGGACTGAATTGGCCGAACAAAATCAATCACCCATTTCTCAAATGGCTACAAAGATACTTGAGTTTGTAATGTAAATTCATCCCTTCGCGATGGTATGCTAGTTCTCTGACATGCATCACATTTCGTACAATACACTTTGGAATCCTTGTGCAGCGTTGACCACAATAGGCCTCCGCGCAAAATCTTCTGCGTAGTCATCTTTCCTACATAATGACCTTTTGTAGCTCCCCCATGAGCTTCAGCGAGAATTCTATCCCTCTCAAAATCTGGCACATATCTTCACAATATTTCATCAGCACGCATCTTATACAAATGTCCCGCAATAACTAAAAACTCTACTGCACACACTACTAGTTCCCTCTTTCACTGACTTGTATACCCTTCTGGTGCCATCCCCGTAGTCAAGAAGTGAATAATATCTAAAAAATGATTATCTGCTATGCGCACCACAAAGAGTGACGCATCTGGAAACCCTTCCTTCAGATTATTGGGCTCGTCTCCTGTTTTGATCCGTGACAGATGGTCAAGCCCTACATTTAACATCCCTTGCTTCACAATTACTTCAAAGTCATACTCATGGAATAGTAGCAACCATCTGCATATCTTCCCCCCAAACATAGGCTTATTTACCAGGTACTTCAAGGCAGAATGATCTGTGTACATTTTGAAATGCCCTCCTAACAAATAGTTCCTGAACTTCTACAGTGTGTACACCATGGCCAATCCTTCGCGCTCAGTTGTTCAATAATTCTTCTCGTCCTTATATAATTTCCTAATTGTGAAGGCTATAGGATGGTCCATTTCTCCTTCACCGGCTTGTGATAACATTGCACCCAATGAGAGGCATCCACTTGTACATGGAACTCATTTTTCCAATTGAGACCATTTGTTGGCTTAGGGGGTCTTGACCTAGGTTCAGAGTTAGTTTCTCCAACCAACAAAACCCTACACTACTGGCCCTTTTGGCAAAAACCTGCGTAGCATAGGCTGCAATCTCACCCGAAGCAGTATGGGGGGATGCTGGAACCAAGTTTCCACATCCAGAGATTAGTGTGATGTCTTTGAGCAACTTAGATCTACCTTCATGCAGATCGATAAGCCCTTAGGGCTCATTATTGCAACTGTCTTAAAATAGCCTTCAACCCTTCGCAAAGGTCTACGATCCATCTTTATGGACCCTTAACAATCAGTTTGTCCACTTATGCACATCAAAGGACAACCCTAAATTAGTGTTCGTGCAGATCTACTTAAGTTTTTAGTAAACTTAATAGAATTCATCAGAGTCTTTATGAAAGTACCTAACCTCCATTGCCTACATTTATTGAGACTTATTAAAGAGAATCGCACAACATTCGATCAATATTCCAAAAAACAAATCATTCATTGAAAACATATAATATTAACAGTAGTAAACACAAATACGCAAGAATTCTTCAGAAATAGTGTTTATTGTTCTTCAGTTCAGGATTACAGACTCAAAACTACCCTGTGCACTTAGCTACAGGGGTCCACGAATCATAATCATAATCATAAAAACACGCCAATTTTATCCATTCCCTTGGTTTTCTCTTCTAAATTAGATAAAATTCAACCACTTAAAAATATTCTCTCTGATTTTATCAACCCGATGAACCAATTCATGCCAAATTTGGATTTTTGGAACTTGAGTTTCATGTTGAATTTGTGGCCCTTTTTCCCCTCACCTTTTCAAGAATTTAACTTATATATTTGAAAAAATTAGCATTACTAGACTGTTCTCCTCATTTCTATCTTTCCAATGAGTTATCCAATGCCTAATTTGATGCCCTGGAATTCAAGATATGGCCTCGAGAAGTCGACACTCAATTATAATTGACTAGATCTATGCATTAAATGTGGCCTTTGATTTAAATACCAAATACATAATACCACATGCATGGAAAATGAAAGGTTTAGAGATTTTATATTATTTTACGTGTTTATTATAGTTTGTGTGAAAATATGAGGAAGCTATACTAGAGGTTGTACATGATAAATTTTTTGATTGCATGAAGAATTAAAATGAAGCAATACAATTTAATAAGGTCAAAGTTCAACCTTTGGGAGAAAAATATGAGTGAGGTAGTGATTAGTTGAATAATAATTAGATTACTCCTTGGGGGAAGCTTGATTGGTTAATCTGATAAATGTGAAATCATTGAAACTTGAAATAACCAGGTTCAAATCCCCCCTGTTGTGACCTGGGCTATAGGGAGGAGGACATATCATAGCTTCCCAGGGGTTTACTGGTAGTTACGTGTCAGGCGAGCTTCTTGATTCCTCTAGGTCACCACAAAAATAAAACAATTATATTAAATAAAAAAATAAACCACCTTGCTGCTAAACTTTCCCTGGGCCTTGACTCCATGGCCTAGTATCACCTTGTTACACAATATTTCGTCACGCCTCCTACACTTCCTTATGTCATACCCGAAGTGCCCAAAACTTGGCAATCATGTAGTGCACCCATCCTAATATGAATCTCAGATCCTCCCTAAAATATTGATGAAAAATTCCTTGAGCCTTCCCTAGAGAAAAGGAGCTCTAAAACCCTAATTTTAGCATCATCGTGACCCTGACACTGGAAATCTGTGCTGATCGCTAGTTGCATTATACTAGCCTCATGATACCAATGCACTTTTGGCTTCGATACCCATGATGATTCCTAACTGGAAATGTTTCCCAAAGAAGACAAGAAGCTTCGTGATCTAGAGGCTTCCAGAATGACGAACTGGAGGTTATTCAGTGTGAATGAGGTCAGGCTCTCTAAAATTGGCACTTTGGTATTATCCCTATGAGCTACCTCCTTGAGATGAGGGCCTTATCCTATGTTTGGAGAGATCCTAACTCCCTTTCCCTGCCTATATATTCATCTTTTCCAATCCCCAAATGGTTGGTCTTTGAGTATTTTCACCCTTATGCTGAGATTGTGCCTACATGCTACTCATTTGGCTTGGAGAAGGAGTGCTTGGAGAGCTTTAGCTTGGACTTGGACATTCACTCAAGGAGATCTTATTGACATCAAGGCTTGGTTGTATACTTCCTCCATTATTCTATTAATATATAGAACAGTTGGTTCACTTTCCATAAATGTGTGTGTTAATGCATCATTTATCTTAATGCTCCTTGATCTGTTAAGTGGATTACTTTTGATTATGCTATTTTTATGCATATGATTTTTTGTGTCTTTGATATTTTGTGTAGGCATTCAAATGCTATGAGCAATAATACTGAGCCCAAGGTGCAAGTGGTTTGAGGTCTTGAACAAAGGATGATGTTATAGCATCAGAATGAGGTAGGTCATCTTCCTCTTCTCTCATTTCAATTGTAATTTAGGAAAGTGTCTTGTAGATTGTCACGTAGGTTGATAGTCCCACTCATTGGGCTAGAGGGATCATCTCTATCCGCAGAGAGGATTTACCTAGACAATAAAATGGCAGCTCCACTGGGGAAATGATAACCCTTTCCATCCATTCCTTCAATCATATTCTCTGGTGAGTTTGACCAACCATAAGTTTCTTGGCTTCTTTGCATCACTGTAGCTATTTGCAATCACTAGTTCTTGCTTGAGGACATTTAGTCTGCTCTGATCTTGAAGTTTTATTTTCCCTTACTTTTCTCACCCATCATGTTTTATGTTCCAACAGTAGCACTGTTATCACTTATTTTTTAATTACAGCCGCGCTAATCTGCCTTTCATTTCCCTTTTGCCTATAACGGGCGTGTTGATCCCTAAGGATAGAAGAAATATTGGGGATTCTTCTTGTTTTCGGTATTTTTGGCCTCTGTCAATGATTTTCTAGTGCGACTACAGTGTATTTGTCTTGATTGTCATGCTTTTATGATTACAATTCTCTCCTAACCCTGTTAATGTGTGTTTGAAGCTTGATTTCCTTCTAGGGTTTTTAGGATTTCTAGGTCAACCGCTACTCATTGCTTGGTCTGCCTCTCTGAGATTGATTATTTCCATTCAGGAGTCTTCCTACAATCAGGACATATTTTTCAAGTTTCTTTCGGTTCATTGATGTGAAATTGTTGTTTTAATTAGTGTCGAGTCATATTGATTCTTTGAAAATTTCTTTTGTTCCATTGCCAAGCATAGATTACAATTGTTTGCTTTGGTAAGACTGAAAGAGAGTACTTGTTTTTATTTTTTGTTCCAGAAAGAAGAAGTGAAAGATTTCTTCATTTAAGTATTTTTTGGAACATTTTTGCATTCGAAACCATAAAGTGAAAGAGATTTTCATTTTCATTGTGTTAGATTGCATTTTTCCTTTGCTCATTGCATTAGTTTGCATTAGTGCACCTTAGTGAAAGAAAAGTGATTTTTGTTTCTCTTAGGATCGCATCTTGGCATTGCATTTGTTTGTGAAAGTGAAAGATTAGATCTCATTTTTTCATTTTTCATTGGAATGATAAAGAGTTTTGTTTTAAATGCATCTTGCTTGTTTGTTGCATTATTTGGTTGTCTCTATTCCTTCAATAGTATAGCCTTCATCAAATGAAAAGATTTAATTTTTATCATTTAGTTACATTATAGGAATTCAGATGACATTGTTGAGCCATCAAATTGAAACTTAATTCAAGATAAAATTAAAATTTACCTCAATTAACCTAAGGAGCATTTGTCGCCTAACACAAATATCTAGAGGTACAGGCTAGAGATGTGTTCTGGCGTCTTTACACTTAGTAGTTGTAGTTAATTGTCTGCAATGCATCCCAGGGGTGAAAGCCCGTCCCAGTATGGAAGTATATAGAAGGTTCTCTGGTACTTTCGGGTATATAAGGGGCACTTCAGTATGGTAAGTATATAGGGACGCTCTCATCAAATGGTTCTGCATTAGACAACTGTTGGGCGCGGGACCCCCCAAGGCAAGTTTTGAGGCTTAAAGTCCATATTTTGACCAAATCCTATGTAAAGACTCCGCGTTTTGTGGGTGTAGAGCGCAAAGATTGTAAATGAGTCATAAGGTTTTCTGCCCTCATTTTTGTAATGTAATGCCAGCTTTAAAAATCTACCCATGGTCCGCGAACCATGGGATTGTATAAATAGAGCGAGGCTCTAAGTTGTAAAGGAGAGAATCAATGGAGAAAATAAGAGAATTGAGTCTTATCTAAGTGTAGAGTCAAGTATTTGGGTTGTAGAGTAGGAGAAGGCTCTAGAGCTAAGTGTGCAGAGGCCTAGTAGTCTACAGCTTAGTGGACATTCCCTTGCAGTTGAGTGCGTAGAGCGGGTCAAGTCTGTAACCTTTGGAGAAGTAATAAAGAGAAGTTTTACATCATTTCTGTGTATCTTTTTCCTATTTTGTGCATCGAATGTATGTGATATAAATTGCATTTCTATTGTTTATATGATGCGCAAACTTATATGAATGTGTTGATAAAGTGAATATAAGACAAAGTATCTATTTACACAGAGATAACTAACTATTATAAGAAGATAAGTAAGATCCACGGTATAACTTGGGGAAGTAGCGCAGATTGCTGCTAGGGCAGTGCGAAATCACCTCCGCCGCTGGTGAGGGCTATGTGAAGGTGATTATAATAGATCATGAAGGCCTCGCAGGTCAGGATAGTGCGCAAAGTGACCTACACGAAGGTATTCATAGTTGGAATAAATTGACCCCTCAGATATCTCAAGGGTGCGGAAACTTGGTTCCAACATCCCCCTATACTGCCTCGGGTGAGACCTTAGTTCGCACTCCACGGGCTATTGCCGAAAGGGCCAGTAGTGTAGGGATTTGTTTGGCTAATTAACTCCAAACCTGGGTCAGGCCCCCTCAAGCCAACAATAACACTAACACGGACTTGTGTTCCATATACCGTCGAGTATATATCAGGAGACCTTATTAGGTTGTTATTCTTTAACCATAGGTAAATGAGTTAGTCGCCTTGTAAATGCACTACACCGAACATAGCATTCGAGGAGATTGGTCATTGTACATTAAGTCCTTGGTTTCAGCTAAGGTGTATATTTCGGTTCACAGATACTTGGTAAACCCTCTTTCCAACCCATATTTTATTTTATTTCGTTAATTTATGAAATCAATTAATTGACCATGGAAAAACATCCTTCCTATGGAAATACTCCTTAGTAGATCTTAGGTAGATATTGATGGCAATGTTTCCTGAGTCTACCAGTTAAGGAAACCCCATTGTGTTAGCCTCACTCTCTTAATAATCAATTAATAAATCCAAATATTAAATTAAATTAATAAAATCATGAGAACTCCTCAAACTAAGGAGTCTAGATTTGGATGAGAGATTCTCTCCAACTAGCTCTCCTAAATTAGTGTGTAAGTTCAGAAAATGTCTCAACCAAGTGAGTCTAACATGATGGCTCTTTGCCTTTTTTGCCATGTCTGGTTTTCTATATGTCTGCTATTCAGTTTATTTTTTGTGTGTTAATTTGTTGTGCATATGGTTATATGGCTGTGTGATTCTTCTTCATGTGGTATCGGAGCATCAATGGTTATTAGAGCTTGACTGATTCCATGGTAGTCTTCCATGGAAACCTATTAATTATATTATGATCGTAGTAATGGAATCAGAAGGGGAGACATTTTTTACATTCATATCTCACGCCATTTTTTGGAGAACTGATAGCATGTAGATATTTTATTTTCACCAGCACATTGACCTCCCATCTATCTGAATCTCTCTTGAGTGGAATAATTGCACGGTGGAAGAGATACAGTGATGATAAGATGGAATTGTCTGCTTTAGTTAACACTGCACAAAATTATTGTAGCCTGCGAGTCCCCACTGCCATAGACAACCTGCATCGATTCGTCCTTCTTTTTGTCCACTCTTGACCATCAGGTAAAACTCCTAAACAGCCATATGAGACTTTGAGGAGCTTAAATTTGTTGTCTGGACCAAAAGATTACTTTAATTTTCCCATTCCATTGGCTTTGGCTTCATCTGGAGCATATATATTCAATTATGTTGCGCCCTTGTGCGTCACGAGGTCGAAACCAGTGTCTTACAATCAAGTTGTCAAGAGGTGTACTAGGTTCGGAGTTGTCAAAGCGTACCAAGTTCTAAGATTTGTCCCTAGTGCGAACTTTGTTAGAGATTCTGGAGTTCCAAGTTCAAAGTTTGCTTCTTATTTCTACAGTATGTAGACTTTGAGGTTTCTATATTGCCAATAGAGGAGTCACAGAGCAGTCGAAGTCGTGGCATAGGGGAGGCACATACAACAGTCGAGTAAAGCATTCCCAGTGAAACCATGAATTGGACCATAATTAATTCTAAGTCATGACACGAAGTGAGAACTGAAGGGCCTGTTACATAATTGGTGCATTTGAACGTTGTAAAAGGAAGAAAAGAATCTTTCAAAAAATTTGAAGCCATGGGAGAGACCTCTTGCTTGCCTGAAACACTCAATGCCTATATGTTCAGGTGGTCTCTACAATATACGATCCATGCTATTCCATGCAGGTATACGGGGTTTCTCTCAGTTATTTCAGCTTGAATTTGTTGTCGTTGCTTTAAACCAAAGTCCTTTTCCCTAGCTTCAATGGCTTCTTGGATTACTTCCCTTACTAATCCCTTATACTGATTGCCAACTCCAGAAAAATGGTCCATCCAATGCCTGGGTTTCCATCTGAATATGAAAAAGGCATATCATTGTCCATTTTATTGTCATTGTCTAGGATTCTAGTTTTATTGTTCCCTTCCATGCTTTCAAGATCACCCTCTAACATGCCCTTCTGAAGGAAATATACACAGTATTTCTCATTTTCTTCATCATCTAGAAGTTCTCCACGAACCTAACAAAGTTGGGCAGCCACTGTTTCTAATCTGAAGAAATTAGCTACCAGTAAAATACTTGCAAGATTATGTATACAATTCGGATCACTCAGACCTATGGATTGGATATGAGCCAGTGACATTCAAATTCTTGCGGCCTTGTAAATAAAACAGAGATAGACTATTTGGAAACATATTCATAATTGTCTATCTTGTATATCAATTTCTGAGGATTGATTTCAGGCCTTCAAGAATTTGGATACTCACTATTGATTAGAGGCCGTTGATAAATTTGCAGCCTATCTCTTCTAGCATTTCTGAAGGGTCGTTGTTAAGGATTTTTGTTGAGAAGCAAAAAAGCAAAGTTTTATTGTTTAAAGGGACTCATACAGTCATGATCAACTATCTTCTGCTGTCATTCATTCGAAATATTCTCACTTGGCAATATTAGTAAAGTTTGAGAAGGTTAGTATGTAATAGATATTTTTTGAAGTGATTTTGGTTTGTAATTTTTGGAGTGACTCCATCAAGTCTATCTCAAAGTCAAGTCAAAATTAAAGTTGTAATTGACAAGTTTCTTCAAAGGGTTGCGAGCTTGGCATTATCATTGTTTTAAAGTCGGTTTTTTTAGCCAATTTGACACCAAGGAGTTCTCTGTCTGTGCTTGAGACGCCTCACTGAAGACATTGTAATGATGATGTATCTTTAAGATTAATAAAATCATATCTTTTTGTGGTGTTTGTGTCCTAGATCCACCCAAAATTGAATAATGGGATCTTAGGTACATGGTGTGTAATGAATGCATGTGAATGACTTGTGCTCAAATTATCTTTTTATTATACTTAAACAAAACAACTACATGCACATAAGAAAGTTTACATATACAAGTCATCGATCAAGCTCCTAAAATCAACACTCTTATAATCACTTAAGTTCATAAACACAAAGCGTCACATAATCGACTTGATAAAAGAAATATTCTGCAACAACATTTGACAATAGCTAATTCATGCCATCAAGTTAAGGGCGCTACACACTCAAGCATTTCAAGTCCAAATGACATCAACATTATGAACACTTTCTATATCACTTGCAATGTTTTAACTGAATTGTCGAGGTGCATTTTCAGTTGTAACCGACACCCTCATTTGAATTGTTAAGGTGAATACATTAAGTCAAGTAAGTCTTCAACTGAGTCATCAAGATTGAACTTGTCATTTAGCTCTTGGGTGCATTTTCGACAGTGTTCGACACCCTTTCCTTTTTCTACAAATCAGCAGATTCAGTGAGTACATTCAAGAAAGTACAAAGTGTCAATAATCAATCAAGCAAGCTCAAGAAAGCCATCTAGAAAGCAATAATCATTCAAACAATAAAAGCAAGCGAGCATGTCATTCAACCAATCAAAGCACACGAGCGTGTCATTCAACCAATCAAAACAAGCGAGCATGTCATTCAAACAACCAAGCAAGTGAGTGTGACATTTAAACAACAAAGCAAGTGAGTGTGTCATTTTAGTGATCGACTCAAGTGAGCAATTTTTTCAAGCACGACTTCTACGACAAGCAAGCCTGACTTCAAAGTAAGCAAGGCAATATGTCGACACACATTCAACTATCCCAAATTCTTACCAATTTGATCTTATCATCAACTGGTGACATGGTGCAAATTGGCAAAACCACTCTTACTGACGTTCAAGTGCATATTCAACATGCACATGAAACGATTGAGTTCCTTCAACTCGAATCAAAACTACAGAGAATTGAGTTGCAAGAGAAGCGTGTTGCTTCCAAGTCTTTTCCAGATACGGCTGATCATTCGAACTCATTCATCCAACCAGCTTCAAGTGTTGAAGTTGTTCCAGTGCAACTTTCTTCCAAACCCATCATCCAACCATGGGAAGAAATCCAAAGTAATCAAAATCGACGAGGCTTAGGATATGTCAAAGATAACGACAACTTACATATCCCTAATTATTCAAAGCCCATTCAGTTTTTCAGTGCCAGATTACTTGAACAAATCCCCTCAGCAAGTTCTCAGCAACTTGCAAACTGACGTCAATACACACAAAATCAAGTTGTAGACAAACCGACATGTTCTCATTGTCAAAGAACCGGTCATCTAGAAGATCAGTGTTTTGATCTCCATCCTTGTCACCATTGTGGCAAGCAGAATCATTCATCAGAGAAATGTTGCAAACAAGACCAACCTGCCAGATTAAATATCGATTATTCATGGATTGATCCCTGGGAATGGTCATCCACAACTAGAAGATTGTACAAGTTTTACAATCGGATTCACTCACACATATTGCAGCCAACAATCAAATGAAGATGGTACTCTCGTGTAGTTGAATGAGGGAGTACACCAGTGAAATACTCCTCCACCTACATGGGGGAAGTTCAAATATATTTTGGAGAAGATTGCCTCTCCTTTTAGCTGACAAAGGGGGAAAATGTCAATGAAATTGACAAGTGGTTTTCAGACTGAAAGTCTTGACGACATCAGCGAAGCAGCCAGTGGGCATCTTCATCAGCTAGTGGGCAATCATCATCAGAAAATACGCCAGTGGGCATTCATCAAATTCTGTCAATGGACACCGGATGCTATTTTCAAGCAAAGGACAGTTGGATCCTTTTGTGGCTTGGCACATAATGGAGTTTTCAAGCGACATTCAGAGATGAATCAGACATGCAGCTGATTCATGTTCTCTTCAGATTTGAGTTTTTTTCAGCATGCAGCTTTTGCAGTTTTTTAGGCAAATGTTTTTGAGGATCAACTTGAGAACTTGGACGATGGTTCCTTGTTCGTTTTGGATTTATCATTGAGGGGGGGAATGTTAGCCTCACTCTCTTAATAATCAATTAATAAATCCAAATATTAAATTGAATTAATAAAATCATGAGAACTCGTCAAACTAAGGAGTCTAGTTTTGGATGAGAGATTCTCTCCAACTAGCTCTCCTAAATTAGTGTGTAATTTGAGAAATTGTCTCAACCAGGTGAGTCTAAGATAGACACACTATCTTCAGACCACTTTCTCATGTATTTAAATGTATTATTAAATTATTTGAATAAGAGGGAATTACATGAGTATGAGAGACCACATGATGGCTCTCTGCCTTTTCCACCAGTTTAGTTTTTGTGTGTTAATTTGTTGTGCATATGGTTATATGGCTGTGTGATTTTTCTTCACTTTTATGGGAATCCTAGTTCATTTATTTATTTTGGAAATAATGCTGCTCCCTATATGGCGACGTTGTCCCTTCCTGGATTGACCATTGGTCTGCCAATTTGGTTATTTTCAACCTTGGTGTTTCCGAGTGTCCAAATTGTTTTTCAACCAAGTTCTCCTCCACCTGAACAACATCAACCTCATGTTGATGCTAAAGTTGACCCCCCACCTTCTTTGCATCTTTCTTCACCCGATTCTTCCTCTTCACCTGGTGAAAGTCTGGATTCTAGTAGCTAGGAAGCTAAGAAGAAGAAAAGAGGACGAAGAAGAAGAAGCAAAATAAGCAAGGGGGCAACCAAACAACTATTGTTATGGATGTAACTAATGTAGAAAAATATTCCAACCAACCCCGGAAAGTAAAATTCCCTTGCATTTTATGTAAGGGTGACCACCTTCTTTGGAATTGTCCTAGCATGGCCAAGGTCTTAGAAGTGTGGTCCACAGGTTCGCATCAACCTTTCTCATCAACCTCTGGAGATCATGCTAGTGATAAACCTTCCACTAGTAATAATAAGTCTCATGGGAAAAAGGGAAAATTCAAATTTCCTTGTAAGTTGTGTGAAGGTAATCATCCCATTCACCTTTATCCTCTTTTGGATGAACCTTCCAAAGAGTTGGAAAACCTTACTGCTTCCAAACCTCACCTTCCAGCTGGTTATCGAAAGCTTTCCCCTAATCCTTCACTAGTTGATCCAATGATTGATCAAAAGTCATCTTTGGTCAACCCCACTCTCTCTGAAAGTAAGTCTCGTGAGTTCATTCTTGACCATCCATTGTTTGAGAAAATGATAGACGTGGCTCTACCTTTAGTTAACCGTACCTCTCTGGTAGAGAGTGAACCTCATACTGCTTAGGTTCTTCTAATTTCTTCAATTTCCAATGAACTGGAGGTAAATCCTCCCATTCCCGAGGTGAATGAGAGCAGTTCTCCTATCCCCATAGTGCAAGAGGGAATCTCTCACATTTCTACAACATCCCCTTCGAGTAATTTAGTCACTTATTTTTGTTGGAGTTTACTGGCAGGATATCATCTTCTGTCTTATGTGCATTTCCAGATTACAGTACATGTTTACCATATGGTCATACCTAGCATGGTCATAGATGAGGGTGCATCTGTTAGCATCCTATCCTCAACTGCTTAGCAAGATTTAGGTTCTCCTTAGCTTGTCCCCATCACCCAGAATCTGTTAGTTTTTAACAAGGAACCAGTCAAACATCAGGGATCCTTCCTAATTTACCTATTACTTTGGGAGGGAAGACTATATATATATATGCGATGGTTGTCCAAGGACCTTTAGATTTTAATATACTCCTTGGCTGTGACTATGTTTACATCATGGGAGCTCTTGTTTCCTCCCTCTTTCGCATGATGTGTTTCCCGCATGAAGGAAACATTGTGATCATTGATCAGCTTACATTCATTGGTCTTGAATCAAATCCCCATCAACCATCATCCCTAAATGGTTCTTATGTGCAAGCAGTATCACCCCCACCACAGGTTAATTACGTGGCCACCTGTTCCATGCCCACATCTACCAATGATATAGTAGGTGATGTAGCACATCATGTACTAGGGGCATTGGAGCCCAATTTCTCATTTGGATCCCTGGACATGTATCCCTTCGAGAGTGCTTTTCTCCCATATGATGATAACCTCTTGGAAGCCATGGCCTCTTTTGGTTCATAATCAAGCGTTTGGACCAAAGATCCTTGTCTTTTGTAAAGCTCATTAAAAAATGAAATAGGTTCCCATGAGGATAGTTCTTTTACTATGTCAACCTTGTTAAAAAATGAAATAAGGTGTCATGAGCATAATTCTTTTCTTGTGTCAAGCTTGTTAAAAAATGAAACAAATCCCTTTCCAATTCGAGTCTTTGATTAGATCTCGTAAAATCCCAGTCAAGTCTTTAACTTGATCTCGTAAGTAAAACTTCATTCCATCCACCTGTGAGTAACCACTAGTCTACTTAGGTGAATGAAATTAAGCTTGGGGGGCATGTACCTTGAATTTAGTCATTATGCTAGGGGCATGCAAACTTATCTCAAGAATAGTTTATCTCTGTTTCAAGATTGTGTAAAAATAAAACCAATTCAAAGAATAATGTTTTCTCATGTTTCAAGCTTGTGAGAAAATGAAACCATTCCCACTTTACATCTCATGATTGTCAATTTTATCGACCAACTTTTACTAGATGAGCATTGGTTTTTCCATTCCACCGCGACCATCTCTTTAGCTGATCATACACTTTCACTTAGTTGTTTTACCCTTACCTGAGGAACATCTATCATGAGTGGCATTATTAGACAACCTCTTGACCTTTACATGTTTTGAGCAATCCCATCATGACTAGAACTAGTTGTTATCCTTTTATACCACTCGTTCTTCTAGGTGGAGTCATCTTTAAGCTCTTTTTTAAACCTCTAAATATGAAAAGATTTCCGAGTACTTGTCATTTTGAACTTGTTAAATTAAATTAATTTACATCATATGAGTATAAGTTTATCCCTTTTTCAGGTGGGGATCGACCATTTACGAAAAAGGAACACCTTGATCGACTTGGTCAAGAGGTTCTCTCAAATATTTATTTCTACCTTTTCGAGTTCGAGAGACAAATTACGAAAAGGGACTTGATGGAGTTTTTCTTTTTCGTCTCCTTTTCAAACTCTCTAAATATGAAAAAGACACCGAGTTACTCTTCCATCAGACTCATAAAAATTAAATGACGAAATACTTGTCACCATGACGAGCCGAATTTTCTCCTTCCTAGGACTCGTAAAACGTACTAGGATGGATTCATTCGAAGAATGAACTTATATGAAAAGCATATGCTATCCCCTTCAATCTTGTGATTAAAAATAATTGCGATACTCACTAGAAATAGTGGGGAAAATGAAAGTGAAACATCCCTTGTATAGGTAGCATGTCGCTCTTGAACATGAAACTTATCTGTTTCTCATGTTGGGTTTGGGATATCCTCACTTAGTAACTTGTATTTCCAGGTTTGGGTGATCCATTTTTCCTCTCATCTGACTATTATATTTTGTCATCATGACCTTTGGTATTATGTTGAGTCAAATGCTACCACACTCTGGAGTCGTGTCGTCGATGTTCAATAGAAGTCCTGTCTACCATTCATTACCTATACATTGTCTGACGCTTTCCTACAGTCTTGGATCCTATTCATTCATTCCACTTTATTCCTTGTTTCATGTTGATGATGGGGGGATAATTATGGCCTTCCTTCTACAGGTCACTTCCTGTTGACTTCAACTCATTATCCAAGAATATGACTTAGAAACTCCCTTTTAGTACCTTGGAGCTTGCATGCCATAATGGAAAGTTCTTTGCATCTAACGATAGGTTTTCACTATTGACCTTTGATTGGGTGATTCCACGAGTGTTCGACATCAGCTTCATTTTCACATTCACGGATTTTACTATTGTACCTTGAGGAACATTTTCATTATTGGTGGTTCCTCTCATACCTATTAACAGTCCACATCATTATCTAGCAATGAGGTGGTTTTCTAGCATGTTCGACTTCGACACATTCATTCACATATTAGAATGTGTACATTGATCGGGTTGGGATGGAGCACAATACCCTCAGTTTTGTCGAATATCACTCAAGCTGTGTGGAGCTATGTATTGTTCATGATTTTACACATGTTTATTCTATACGGATGGTTGTGACCATACCGTGGGACTTTATATTTATGATGATCCTTCTATATCAAGTGGCTACATCTATACCTTGTGTGATGCAGGAAAGTGTTCCCTCTGCGGACAGAGGCAACCCCTCTAGCCCTAGAGTGGGTCTAGTCACGAACAAGGACAGATCAACAATAGCTTTCCTTAAACAGTCATAGTTGGAGGCCTACCTCAACCGGTGGTCGATCGAGTTCCGTTGCGCTGCTCCAGCTTCCGCTTCCTTCTCCTAATGAGTAATCAACCTGAAACAATGCAAAGGAAATACAACAAAGCACGTAACCGGAACAACAACGATCTATTTACTCACAAAGTCAAGAAGTCATGAGCTATCCAGTACATTACATACAAGACATAGGAAAACATCATTGATTGCATTAATTATGAAATAAGAGTAAGCTTACAACCAAAGTCTTGACGTCACAAGCCTACTCAGAGGGATCCAGCCAGCATGTTCCTCAAGAATTCACTCTTGACGATGGATCTCCCAACATACAAGTCTCTCTCACTCACAAGTTTTACACAAGATTAAGGGCACTTCACAACCTTCCTCAATTTATCAACAATCCCACACTTGTCACACTCACACCAGCTATCTAGCAAACTCACAAATACTAACAACACTATCAACAACCACTCCAAAGAATAAGAACTCCAAAAACTAGTAGCACATAGCAATGCTGAGAGTTTAAATAGGAGAAGGAGTCTCCATGAAAGGTGGAGGGGTGAGCTTATCTCCAAGGAAGGTAGCAAAAATGACAGAACAACCACGCCAGAGAAAGGAGGGTGACATAAACTAGGCCAACAACCAGGTCTGGAGTCATCTGGAAGGCCGACTGTTGGAACAAATTTTCCCAATCTAGATCATCGCAGGCACATAACTGGCCTTGCGCGCTAACATCGCTATTGAATAACGTAGCTAGTCAGGTCATCGCTGGAGACTGCAAGAGACAGTCGCGCTGGCACATAAAATTGGACCATCACGGGAAACAAGTGTACTTCCGCGATGGTAGCGCTTCCAGGCTGTTTTGGAGCACCCTTAGTGTGTTTATTTAGCCAACAGACATGATGAGGCAGAAACCTTTGGAAAAGTGGATCATTTGGCAACATCAGAGAGCATTTGTCTAACATGAGCATGTATGACTTGGACGCATGACACAGTAGGAATACTGGAGAGAATACAGTGACAAATTACTGTGTAACAGATGCCCCCTAAAGTATGAAGCCCGAGAGAGAGGGAGGGGTGAAATGCTTTACGAAATTGACTGAACTGGAACACCATCTAGAAGAACCTGCACGCAAGCACAACTAATATCTCTGATAATGAAGTACATGTAGTCTAGGCATGGGCGCAGCCATCCAAAAGACATACGAAATAGGTCTGTGGTATGGATGCAGCCATCCAGCTAATGAGACCATGATGATGATAAAGGTATGGTCGCAGCCATCCATGAAGACTCAGGTATGGTCGCAGCCATCCATCAATGAGTCATGTAATCATAAACCCAATCCACGCAGCCCGAACATGTGTAATTTGAGTTCGGGGTCTTGAACCCATCCGATCATAGTACAAATTCTAACATGCGAATAGATGTGCTGAGGTCGAGCATGATAGAACATCGCTTGATTACCGGTCAATGATGGAAACCATTAACAAGCGCGAGAGAAACCACCAATAATGCCAATGGATCTCAAGGTACTGTCTAGCACAATCCACAAAGTGTGAAAAAGGAGCTGAAGTCGAACACTCGTGGAATCACCTAATCGACGACCAATGATGAAAGTCGACCGTTAGGTGTGAAGAACTTGCCATTGAGACATGCAAGCTCTAAGGTACCAAAGGGGATCTCTAGATCAATCTCCTAGATAATGAGTTGATGTCGACAGGAGATGACCCGTCGTAGGAGGGCCATAATGTTTCCCCCATCAACGACACGAGATAAGGAACAAGTGGTAGATGGTGAAACAAAGTATCAGAGGAGAAGGCGAGGGTGTAAACTACATAAGGATTATACTCTTGAACACATCGATGACACGACTCCGGAGGGTGGCAGCATTCAGATACCAAGGGATCAGAGGCACAATGGAGACGGCATGAATCGGATGGAATGAGGCTAGAATGATAACCAAAACCTGCGGAAGGCCAAATGACGATGTATGGATGTACCAATCCGACAAGAAGCAAAATGTCGATGTTCAAGAGTGACTAGCCGCCATAGACAATCAATGATAAACCTGTTGTTGAGTCCAACCTAGTAATAGTTTAACGAGCCCTAGGAAGGAGAAGCTCGAGTCTTGTCATGGCGACGAGTCCAATGTCGTCAAGTTTTAACGAGTCTGACATAGGTTAAACTTGGAGTCTTTTTCATGTTTAGAGAGTTTGAAAAAGACATGGAAAAGAAAACTCCAGGGGGGTCCTTTTTCATAAATTTTTGTCTCTCGAGCCCGAAAAAGTATAAAATGATACTCGAAAGAACTGCCCAACCATTACGATCGAGGAGTACTTCTCGTAACTAGTGACTTCGACCCGAAAAAGTAGAATAGTGGTTGAAAGCACGTCGTTTCATAACCGATAACGAGCTTGAAGCGACAAAGGCCCAACAATCCTTTTGTGTTTAAACGGTCAGAAAAGAGCTTAAAGGCGACTGCCTCTTATTTCTTTTAACGAGTCAAGAGGAATAACTCGGCAATATTTTCGTCTTTAAATGGTTAGAAAAGAGGTGAAAGCAGACCTCCATTTTTATTCTCTTTAACGAGTCAAAAAGGGAAAAATAATTGGCAATCTTTTCATCTTTTACGAGTCATAAAAGAGCTTAAAGGAGACTCGTCCTAGAGGAATGAGTGGTATAAAGGGTAGCAACTAGTTCTGGCAATGGTGGAACTGCTCAAAACATGTAATGGTCAAGAGGTTGGCTAATAAAACCACTCATCGTTGCGGTTCCTCAGGAAAGGAAAAATAATCAAGTGAAAGCATATGATCAGCCAAAGAGATGGTGGTGATGGAATGAAACAACCAAGGCTCATCCAGCAAAATTTAGCGGATAAATGGCAATCACGAGATGTAAATCAGGTATGGGTTCATTTTTACACAAGCTTGAACCATGGAGAACTCTGCTTGGATTCAGTTTCATGTTTACACAAGCTTGAAATGAAAAACTATGCTTGTTATAAGTTCTCATGCCCCTAGCATAATAATGCAAATCGAGGTACATGCCCCCCAAGCTTCATTGCATTCAGCGAGGTGGATGGAATGAAGGTTCACTTTCGAGATCTTGGAAAGACTCGACTTGGATTTTACGAGATCTTAATCAAAGACTCAATTTGGAAAAGGAGGAGTTGTTTCAATTTTTTAATGAGGTTGACACAGTAAAAGAACTATCCTCATAGCCCTTGTTTCATTTTTAACGAGGTTGACATAAGATCAAGAAACTATCCTCGGGCACCTTGTTTCATTTTTTACCGAGGTCGACACAAGAAAAGAACTATCCTCAACACTCCTTGTTTCATTTTTTAACGAGGTTGACACAGGAACAAACTATCCTCGTGACACCATGTTTCATCTTTTAACGAGGTTGAGACAGGAACAAACTATCCTCGTGACACCTTGTTTCATTTTTTAATGAGGTTGACACAAGATCAAAACTATCCTTGGACTCCTGTTCATGGGCCACATGAGAACATGGCTCCCAAGAGGTCTTCGCGGGATGGAAGAGACGCACTCTGGGAGGAATACATGTCATGATGCACCAATGACAAATAGGGTTCCAAGGCCCCCAGTACATGATGTACGAGACCATTTGCATGATCATCAGCAGAGGCGGAGACGGAACGGGTAACCACATAATTGACTTGTGGCAAGGAAGGCACTGCTTGCGAGCAAGAACCGAGAGGGGATGACAACTGCGTAGGAGGCACCGGGGGACTGAAGAATGATAATTGATATATGGTCACCATTCTTCCATCGTGTGGAAAATAGACCACACGGAAAAGTGAAGAAACGAGGGCCCCCATGGCATAAACATAGTCACGACCAAGGAGAAGACTGAAATCTAAAGCACCTTGGACAACCATCACATCGATACAGACGGTTTTGCCCCCCAAAGTAACAGGAAACTTTGGGAGGATCCCTAAAGGTTGATTGGTTCCTCCATCAAACGCTTACAGATTCTGTGCAACTGGCACAAGATGTGGGGAGCCCAAATCTTGCCAAGTGGTGGAAGGCATAAGACTGACAGATGCACCCTCATCCAAGACAATGCTAGGTACTGCCTTATCATAGGCATGTACTGTAATCTGGAAAGGCACATGGGATGGAAGGCAGAAAGTAGTTAAATGACTCCAGTCAAAAGTAACGGCCAAACTACTTGGTGGGGGAATCGTATGATTGCCCCCATGCTCCACAGGAACCGAAGAAGGACTCCCAAGATTAGCTGGGATAGGAGAGTCATTTTCGAATGCTGGAAAATCTGATGAGATGAGAAGAACATGAGCATGACACTCTTCGGAGACAGAGTGATCAATAGATGGTGAACCTAAGTCGACACTCTTTCCGACCAATGGTTGGTCTGGAACAGGCTGAGCACAGCCAGGCTCGGAAGAAGGAGGACGGACAAGAGAAGAATCCAAGTCAATCTCTTTGTCAATGGAGGGAGGGTCTGAAGAGAGCCTCTGATAACCAACAGGAAGTTGGGGTGAAGAAGCTGTAAGACTTTCCAAAACGGCGGAAGCTTTATCCATGAGCGGACAAAGGTGAAGGGGATGGTTGCCTTCACATAGCCTACAGGGGAATCGAATCTTCCCTTTCTTCTTACCATTTCCAGTTGATAGGGTGGCATCGTCATGAGCTTCAGAGGATGATGAGGGATGAGCCAGATCATGAGACCATACTTCTAAGATCCTTGGAATTCCAGGACAATCACGAAGAAGATGGTCACCCTTGCACAATTTACAAGGAAACTTAACCTTTCACAAAGGAGCAGAAGGTGGTTCATCTTGGGATGGACTCGGAGCAGTAACTACACAGGTGGCCTTGGATTTATCAGACTTCTTCTTCTACGTCTTCTTCTTCTTCTTCTTAGGCTCCTGGTTACTTAATGTGAAACTTTCACCAGGCGAAGGAGGAGAGGAGGAGGAGGAAACAGGGGAAGAAGGCATAGGCTCAACCTTGGAATCAACATGTCTTGGTCCGGACGAAGGAGACGGTGGAACAGGAGTCATGACACTCGGGACCACCGAGGTTGAAAACAACCAAACGGGAAAACCGATGGTTAACCCAGGCAAGGACAGTGTTGCCATATACGGAGCACCAGCATTTCGAAAAGGAGGAAATGGACCAGGGTTCCCATCTGGGGGAAGACCTTGGCCGGTAGACTCGGGGACTATTGCCATCAGGAACGAGCCTGAGAAACACTCTTCTCACAACCAAGAACTCGAACTATTACCAGGAATATTTCATGGGCAGTAAATTTTATGACACAGGAACAAAACTTGACCTTTTCATGTTTCAAGAGTCGAGAAAAGGAGGAAAAAGTGACTCTATATCTTTCGAGGTTTAATGAGCCTGAAAGAACAAGTGCTCAGATGGACCTTTTCTTTTAGGGAGTCTGAAAAGGAATGAAAGTGACTGCTCTGGAGAACTAGGTAAAAGGTTTACCAGACAAATCCGTAAAACTGCATATACACCTTGGCAGTCATATGAAAACCAAGGACTTTCCGTACGACAGTCAATCTTCCCAAATTTTGTGTTTGGTGCATTACGACTTATAAGGCGGCAGACATGGCTTCCTATGGATAAAGGATGATAACCTAGTGTGGTCTCCCAGCATATACTCGACGGTACATGGGAGCACAAGTCCGTGCTAGACCACTATTGAGTCACAGAAGGAGGAATCACCCAACCTTGAGTGGAAACAAAAGTGACTAGGTTTAACGACGTTGGAGCACGTCTCTAGCCTAGACCTCTAAATGTGTGCGTTATGTTCCAATGCGTTGTTAGATTTATTCAGTTCATTTTAGAGTTGATCTTGGATTATGTTTAGGTTTTCAGGCCTTACCTTATGTATATAACAGAACCTAGGATGCAGCTACAATGAATGAAATATCCTTTTTTTCGATGAACACCTACCTATGGGAGGGTAGAGAGATCATTCCCAAACCAAGAAAACCAAGACAACAAAACAGTCACTCAATGCAAACAGACATCATTTCCTAAAGTGCACGGATACTACTAATGAGAGATTTAATCATTCGCTTTTCAATATACAACTTGAAATGAAAATTCACTTTCACTTTCGCGTGTTAAATGAAATGCAATCTTTTGATTTTGATGTCTCTTATCTAAAAGAAACCAATGAGCAACAAACAAATGTGGAAAAACAGTTGATCCAAACAATTGTAATCTATGTCCGGGTAGTGAAGGGAAATCGAATCAATGCCGAGATTGGTCCAATAACAATCACTAAACAATCAACCAAAAGTAAGCAAAGGGAAGGCTCAATCAAACCAATAGCAAGCAGCAAACGAATCCTTGCAAACAAGAAACCAAGCAAAATTAACCCAAAAGACTTGAAACAATGAAACTAGGTCACAAAGCAAGAAAAACAAGATTCATTCAACAAAGCTCACAAGAGAGTGCCTCGACCTCTAAACAGTGAAAAACAAGTTATCAAACAAGTGAGAACAACAAGGGACTAGCAAGACTGATGGATTCAGGAGGCAAAATTGAAAAAATCAATTCTACAGCAATCAGCGCGGGTGATACAAAAGCAACAAGCGCTGATAAAGAGCACACCGCAGCAATAAAGCGATGCCAGCGTGGAAGTACACGACTTTTCCACGATGGTCCGATTTATAGAACCGTCGCGACCGATAGGCGTAATTACGCGATGAACAGGATACTACAAAAGGGGTGACGCGATGACAGCACGACTGTTATATTAAAAGCCGCGATGATGTTCAAAATAGTAACAAGTGAACCAAAAACTCCCAAATCAAAGACAATCAATCTTTAATCACATAAGGGCATTTCCCAGATCAGGCCAGGAAACTCAGAAGACTGGTAACTAATCCCCAAAACTTCAAAAGAGACCAAAACAAAATCAAGACAAGAGTAACCAAGAAAAGAACAAAGGCCAAAGATCCCCAGTGGAGTCGCCAATTTGTGATGCAAGAAAATGTTCCCTCTGCGGATAGAGGAAATCCCTATAGCCCTAGAGTGGGTCTAGTCACAAACAAGGATAGATCAACAATAACTTTCCTTAAACAGTCATAGTTGGAGGCCTACCTCAATCGGTGGTCGATGGAGTTTCGTTGCGCTGCTCCAGCTTCTGCCTCCTTCTCCTAATGAGTAATCAACCTAAAACAATGCAAAGGAAATACAACAAAGCACGTAATCAGAACAACAATGATCTATTTACTCACAAAGTCAAGAAGTCATGAGCTATCCAGTACATTACATACAAGACATAGGAAAACATCATTGATTGCATTAATTATGAAGTAAGAGTAAGCTTACAACCAAAGTCTTGACGTCACAAGCCTGCTTAGAGGGATCCAGCCAGCATGTTCCTCAAGCATTCACTCTTGACGATGGATCTCCCAACATACAAGTCTCTCTCACTCACAAGTTTTACACAAGATTAAGGGCACTTCACAACCTTCCTCAAGCTATCAACAATCCCACACTTGTCACACTCACACTAGCTATCTAGCAAACTCACAAATACTAACAGCACTATCAACAACCACTCCAAAGACTAAGAACTCCAAAAACTAGCAGCACATAGCAATGGTGAGAGTTTAAATAGGAGAAGGAGTCTCCATGAAAGGTGGAGGAGTGAGCTTATCTCCAAGGAAGGTAGCACAAATGACGGAACAGCCATGCCAGAGAAAGGAGGGCAACATAAACTAGGCCAACAACCAGGTCTAGAGTCATCTGGAAGGCCGACTATTGGAACAAATTCGCCCAATCTAGATCATCGTGGGCACATAACTGGCCTTCCATGCTGACATCGCTATTGAATAACGTAGCTAGTCAGGTCATTGCTGGAGACTACAAGAGACAGTCGCACTGGCACATAAAATCGGACCATCGCGGGAAACAGGTGTACTTCCGCGATGGCAGTGCTTTCGAGCTGTTTTGGAGCGCCCTTCAACGCGTTTATTTAGCCAACAGACGCGATGAGGCAGAAACCTTTGGAAAAGTGGGTCATTTGGCAACATCAGAGAGCATTTGTCTAACATGAGCATGTATGACTTGGACACATGACACAGTAGGAAGACTGGAGAGAAGACAGTGACAAATTACTATGTAACACCTTGGATCTTAGATTTACAGATGATCCTTCTCATTTGGATGGTTGCACCCATGTTGTGGATCTTTTCACATAGTCCTCTTTTATCCTGATGGTGGTGTCCATACGTGGATTCATGTTTTTATATCAAATATGTATATGTATATGCATCCTTGATTTTTAGCTCCCTTGACAATGTTTTTTCTCGTCCTTGCAAAAGCTCATAAATCATCTCAGCCATCACTACCCGTTTTGCCTTCATGCTTTACGGGGCATCTGTTACACAATATTTTGTCACACCTCTTGCACTTCCTTGTGTCATACCCCAAAGTGCCTGAAACTTGGAAATCATGCAGTACACCCATCATGATATGCAGCTTAGATCCTCCCTAAAAAACTGATGAAAAATGCCTTGAGCCTTCCCTGGAGAAAAGGGGCTCTAAAACCCTAATTTTAGCATCGTCGTGCCCCTGACACTGGAAATTCATGTTGATTGCTAGTTTCATTATACTGGCCTCATGATGCTAGTGCGCTTTTGGCTTGGATACCTGGGATGATCCCTAAAAGGAAATTTTTCCCAAAGAGGACAAGAAGCTTCGTGATCTAGAGGCTTCTAGAATGACGAGTTGGAGGTTGTTTGACGTGGATGAGGTCAAGTTCTCTTAACTTGGCCCTTTGGTCTTATCCCTATGAGCTACCTCCTTGAGATGAGGGTGTTCTCCTATGTTTGGAGAGATCCTAACTCCCTTTCCCTTTCTATATATTCATCTTTTACCATTCCCAAATGGTTGGTCTTTGATTATTTTCACCCTTATGCTGAGATTCTGCGTACATGCTACTCATTTGGCTTGGAGAAGGAGTGCTTGGAGAGATTGAGCTTGGACTTGGACATTCACTCAAGGAGATATTATTGACATCAAGGCTTGGTCGTATGCTTCCTCCATTATTCTATTAATATATACAATTACTATTTCATTACCCATAAATGTGTATGTTAATGCATCATTTATCTTAATGCTCCTTGATCTATTAAGTGGATTAATTTCGATTATACTATTTGTATTCATATGCTTTGTTGTGTCTTTGATATTTTGTGCAGGAATTCAAATGTTGTGAGTAGCAGAATTGAGCACAAGGTGCAAGTGGTTTGAGGTCTTCAACAAAGGAGGGCGTTATAACATCAGAGCGAGGTAGGCCATCTTCCTCTTCTCTCATTTCGATTGTAATATAGGAAAGTGTCTTGTATATTTTCACGTAGGTTTCTAGTCCCACTCATTAGGCTAGAGGGATCATCTATATTCGTAGAGAGGATTTTCGTAGACAACACACCTCCTCGGGCCATGGTCCCTGACCTAAGCCTTCCCTGGATCCTTCGCCCCATCCTAGTTTGATTTTTAGAGAGGGGAATAATAAAGAAAATTAATAAAAAATTAAATAAAAAAAATATTAAATAAAATAAAAAAATTAATAAAAAGTTTAATCCTTAAACCCTAGTCGTTGACCTCCAGTCCTTAGACAAATTTTGAAATGGATACAATGAAAAAGTCTTGGGGATCAAGATTCTAGTAATGCCAAAATTCTGGCCATTGGATTCTGGTGAACTTGAAGTTTCGACCACCAAATAATAATTTAAAATATAATAAAATAATGAAAACAAAAGACAAAAAGCATAAAATTAAAATAAATAAATGGATCCACAGTAGCTGGCACATCAACATACCAAGTCATCCTGCCATGTAGCTTGCCATGTTAGCATGCCACCTCATTAAAACAAGAAAAAACACAAAACTACTAAGGGCCATAACTTCTGATCTAGAACTTGGAATGAAGCAAACTTTATATCACCACAAATATCTCGAAGAGGAGAAGGTGATGGAAATATAAAAAGTAGAAAACAATGAACATTAGAATCACTTAAAATAGGAAACCAAATGCAAACTAAGGCAATATTTTCAAAATTTATATGGGGGCCCCCTTATTTTTTGAGAAAAATTAAGGCGGGTTGTTGAGGCCTCATCACCACTCAAGCCATAAGGTTTATTCTCCATAATTTATCTTAACAATGAGATAGATAGGATACTTTATGCATCCAAAAGGTTATGCTCTACATGAATGAATCCATTTCATGCGATCTGTCCAACCCACACATTCCACAATGAAATAAAAGTGTTGTATATTCATCAGGGAATAATCATGCACTATTGATATAGAACTATATCAATTATCTTTATCCTTGTAAGAAAGAAGGACCCCCTCCCTCCTTCTTGTAGATGTATGACCTACATGAATAGGAAGGAACACATTTCCTTCTTGTGTATCCTCCACCCAACATATATACATATGAAAATTTCCTTGGGATGTAACTTTCTTCTTCAATCATGGAACCAATCCTATGGTCCAAATTGTTGTGGATCATATAGGTTATTCTCCATGGGTTTCTCTTTTAGAACCTACACCAATAGGACACTACCACATATCCCAATTGAATAAAGTTAATAAATCGCAATATTTTAAGAGTTCCCCCATTGATTAGTGACCAACTTTTCAAGGAGCTCCAAGACTTGATGCATTTTACTATGTTTCACCTTACCCTGTGATCATTCATCAATGGACATAAGCTACAATACAGGGAAAATAATTCATGGCCTTCAGAGACCCATTGTTTGAGCCTTACATAATTATCCTCCAATCAAAATTTGGATTAAAATAGAGTGCATATATAGTCATGGATTATCATTTTTCATGCCCTCTTAGTTACACTATTTGTGATTAATCATTCACACACACAAATATGCATTTAAATACAATTCCATAACATAAAATAACAATAATTTTACATATCTATAAAAATTAAATGATACTTATGTTTCAAATGAGCATGATACAATAAAAATTCTATGTATGAGTGATGTTCCACCCAAGGATACCACCCCCATACTAGGCTATGAGACCACCAAAATGAGGGAACATGTCTAAGGGTTCTAATTTTCTCTACCTACTCATTTGTGGTCATATTAAGACAAGCAACTTTCTACATGATACTCCTAGCATCTCTTCTAGCCATTAAACTAGCCATGAAACTCTCTTCCACTACCTCACACAACAAAATGGAGAATTAATTCTATACTCAATAGTTTTAGAGTACCCATCCCTTATGGCATTGTTTAGTGTGTGGAAAAATATCCAAACCGGTTGTCTGCTTTTTGGGAACTCCTTGTAGTATTATCTCTTTCCTTCTTGAGCATCTATGGCGCATAAATACTTACCCAAACTATCTTCTCTCCTCCAACCATCTCTCTGAATCTAGGGCCTTTGTACATTCATTTCACTATCCTCCCTTTGGCCCATTTCCTATTCCATTGGATTACTTGCTTATTGTTTAGAATAATACATACTACATGGTGACTTTGTGCACTAATGGCAGAGAGATAATATAAATGATTTTCATGAAATAATTATAAATGGAATTGAGGAGGATTAGGAATAATTAATAACATTACTTTTGATAGGAGAAAACTTAGGGCTCTTACATTTGTACTTAGCCCAAGATTCCATAATTATGGGAGAAGTATTTCCCACCAAACTCTTACATGCATCCAATTATTGCTTTAATGACTCAATCAGAGGTGGGTAGATTCATTTAAGAGACTTGTACATAAGAGATGAAATATAAGGCTAATAGTTGGAAACAAAAGAATTACTTTTCTATGGGTCGTATTTCATCTTCCCCTCTGGTGAAATCATAGTCTCCATTGTTCTCATGATATCCATAGTGAGTTTGGACCATTATATATTATGTTCAACATAAATATTTACAAATCTTAAACCTAGCATGGAAATCCTATCTTATGCTTCGTCTATGCACAATTACATCTTGCATGATAAGTCATTCACAAAAGAGTCCTTTTCCTTGAGGTCCACAATAAGAATTCTCAAAATTCATTTTAAAGGTTTGTAACAACATGAGATCTTATAACTTAATCCACATGGTTTGACTTTCAACACACAATCACATATTTAAAATTTAAACATAATTTGGTTCAATAGCTTCCAAGGGTTATATCTGGAACATTACATTATCCATCCCCTTCGGATAACACGATCCTTGACGTTTCTTTCATTTCCAATCATGAAACTATGTCTCATTCATTAAGTTCCTTCCCAATGCTATCTTCTCCAATGCAATTTTATATCGTTGTTTCCTATCTTGGACACTATGCTTTACATTCCCTTTCACTAGCTTGAGATGGTTCAAAGGTCTTATCTTTCAAGTGTGTACCTACAACAATAATTAAAGGAAACCATGTATTTAATGTCTAATTGTATGCCATAAGTATTCCATCCCTAAGAATTTTCAACTCACAACTAAAGCACATATATTAATAAAACAAGACATAATGTGAAAATATAGCAAATATGAATATATTTTTTCTTCATAGCATGGCCAAGGGCAAGAATCATCTCACTATTTTATCTAACATACTCATAACATTGATTACCTTCTTGATCCCATGGGATCTTCACTCAATGAATCTCTGACATATCATGTGCTTTCATGGCATACTAAAAATACACCTAATTTGACTTAAGCAATTAGCATGAAAGAGAAGTGCACATGTGCTTCTAAATGAGAAATAGAGTGTGCCATGTGAATGCTTAATTGTATATGTATTAATGTTCTTTCACTGCAAGGGGGAAGAAAGGGATCCTATAAAAGATCTAACTAATAGTACTACTCTAATATAGACACACACACATGGATAAGAAAGACTCATCTAGCATCAAGTGAAATAGTTCACATAGATTCAACGATCGTTACAATCATTACAACACATTTCCAACAAGTTAAGAACCAAAGCCACTGAAATAGTTAAATTACTTTGGTACATGTGAAAGCCAACATGAATCATAAAAAATACAAGAATAGTCTTAAAACATTCACAATTCACGCATTAAAATGTGTTGTCCAAAAGGATTCAAGTATTAAGCAAAAGTTCCAAGATACATACATACAATGAACATCCCTAGCTCCAATATTGGAGCATTAGAGCCACTACTTGCTCCCCAAAAATACTATCTCTATCTCTCTAATTCCTCGTGGGAGAAGCCAAGGTTAAAAGTCCTTTTCTTGAGTAATGAGGATCCTTTGATAGCTTGAGGCATGAATTTTCAAATCCTCATGACTCTTGAATTTCTAACTTCAAATGACCTTTGGACTTCTATAACCCTTGGAATTACAAATGAATTTTTGAATTACATATGACTCTTGGAATTAAATGAATTTTGGACTTATATATATATGGCTCTTTTGTCCATACATGACTCTTGGACTTCCACATATTTGTATTTACAATAATTGCATGACTACATCAAAACTTCCACATCATCATGATATGAGACATGACAAGTCACTATTATTGATGACTAAGACTTAGAGTCATTGATGACATGGAATTTCTTCAATGGGTGACATTTCTTCCACTTCTGTCTTTTCTCTTGCAGGTATCTTCTGATCATTGATGTATTCACAGACAAAAGGGACTTTGATCTCATGGAGCCTTTAGGGGCACCTCAATTGTCAAGACTTCAACGTGTTATTTATTTTCAAATTCTCCCATTAAGTGCCCTCCTTTCCCGATCTTATTCAATCATCCTTGCCATATTATTCTTAAAACGCCTGCAACGGCAATCACTCACACAAGCAGACATCAGCCTGAAAAATCCCCTATTCTAGCATGTTTCATGCAATTTTTTTATTCATGTCTTAACAATGCACTTGCGAAAAGCAAGGAGAACTTCTGGGTGCAAGGGCGCACTTTGAAAGGATTAAGGTTTGAGGAGATGATGCTTCAAGGCTTTGAGATGTGCTCATGTGCTTAAGAAGGGATAGAGAAACTCAAGGGACGATGCAGGGCATAGGTCTAAAGGATTAAGGATTAGGCTTCAAGCTTCCGAAGTGCACTATGTGCTTAATGGAAACAAGGAGGGTGCAAAGCGCAGAGTTGAAGGATGAAGGAAAAGGAGGGTGTAGTGAACATTGTTGAAGGCTAAAGAGGTTAGGCTTCGAGTCTTGAGAGTGAACTCATGCTCTTAACGAGCGTGCACTTCTTTGAGTTGAAGGAGTGTGATCAAAGGAAGACTTGATTCTTTGGGGCATAGTTTAGAATAAGGAAGGAGATTGATGCTTGGGAGTGTGTTATGCGCTCTTGGAGGGAGTAGGATGCACTTTTGAACAATGAAGGATTCCTGATTAGGGATTATGAGTGTTTTTTGTGCTCCTAACCCTAATGGGTTCACCTTGCAACCAAAATTTGACTAAGTGTGGAAGATAGAACAAGGGGAAACATTAATGCTATTAGACATAGAATCGTGTGCAACACATGCCAACTCACCAATACAAATTAGAAAAGATTAAACAATGATAAATAGACATAAAAATGGAAATTTACGTACATCACCTAAGTACAATCGACAAAGTATGTGCAACTGAGACCCAAAGTATTATAGATGTTCTAATCAATGCGACTACAATTAAGAATGATTAAGAACACCTGGATCAAATAAAGTGACTTGACATGACACTTGACGACTAATGCAACACTTGATGTGATGATTGAGTAGGCTCCAAAATTTAAATGTAGTGAAATTTTAGAGGGTGTTGTAGAAGCGACAACACTACTTAAGTGCCACACCGCGTAATGATAATCTACACATAGAAACATTTCCAATGGTGCAATAATTTACTCAATCATAGTTTGTATGCAAATGTTATGCCACTCAAAATTTTACCTTCTTGTTTTTAACCACGATGATTCAAGAAGATGCCATGTTAGCCCCCATTATTCATGGAAAATGGAATAGCCACATGATCACGATGAATAATACTCTATCAAACTTAACCATTATTAGGCTATCAAGATGTGTTATAATCGTGCCACTAGGAGGAAAATAACTTCCATTCTATTCAAGTGCATTTTGTTCCATTGGTGAATAGAGTAGGGGAGAGAGAGAGAGAGAGAGAGAGAGAGAGAGAGAGAGAGAGAGAGAGAGAGGATTTTTACACCATAGCAACCAATCAACCATGGGTCCCACTTGTTTTTACTTTGATCTATTTTCATTTCAAGAAAGAGAGAGTATAGCAACCTCACCTTCTAGTCAAGTTTTATCCTGAAAGGGTTTCCTAAGTCATATATTATGATGTAATGGTTATGAGTTATTGTATTTTTTTCTTCATCTATTTTCTACATTGTTTATATTACATCTATAAAGATAATAACTTAATAAATCCATAATTCAAAGGAAAACAACTCCCATAATATAGATTTTATATTTTCAATATAAATGTATCATATATGTTGCGAAAAATTATCTAGTGAAATATCTACAAAAGTTAACATATTAGAGAGTGGAATATTTAACTATTTAATTTTCACACATGTGGGTTTAAACCACCTTCAAGAAAAGAGAATAGGGGTTTTCCCTTGAGACATATTTCTTAATGGATAAAAATTATAATATGTCCCAAGTTTTGATGGTTCCAAGAAACAATTAATAAAAACATTCATGATCATTTCCTTATAGAGTCAAGACAAACCATATGCAAACAACATCACTTGTATCCACATTATAAATATCACAAGAATTATCAAAATTAAATAAATTATTTTCTACAATTTCTGAAGTATCTCCAAATAACATGGGAAACTTTTGCATGGACATGTTTGGCAAGGGATGAATATTTCTTTGTAGAATGATATGACTTCTGGTACATTAGCCTATTCCATTGTGGGGCTTATTCTTTTTCCATAAATTGGAAAAGTATTGATGAAATTTATGGGGAATGCAAATTATCTTCACAATATCAGAGAAACTCTTGCTTGGAGCTTCCATCTAGACGTTCATGTGTTTCAGAAATTTCCAGTGGAGTAATGGGGGCATGCTTCTTTAAAATAAAAACATTCAGTAACGGAGTCACTAGAGAGTTCATTCTCTTAAGTATTGGATTTTTATTAGGATTAAAGAAATCACCAAAAGATATGTTTACTTGAATTTCCATAATATTGAAGATTATGTGATGTTTTTTGAACAAGGTTTTCAAGAACCTAATTTATTTTTAACTATGTGGCTAGAATTCTACCAATTGTTTTTCAAAAACTTGAAGTAGAGAGCTTCTAGTTTCTCAATATTTAGTATCCTTAAAAGAAAGTATCATATTTGTTGAAAATGAATCACTCCCTAGCATGGTCACTAAAAATGTTGAATTCATTTCCTGTTAAGTGAAAAATCAACCTCCTAGAGCCTTCTTAAGATTCCCTTTACATTTTTATAGAGGAAGTACTCCTCTTTTATTCACTCAAATATTCTAAATAAATCAAAATAAATAAATATGATAATTTAGAACATTCGTGTATGAGTGGACTCTGTGTTTTGAAAGGAAAATAAAATAATAATATTAGAAATAAATAAATTTGATGATTCATTCCATGATACATTATGAGAACACATTTGAAGAAAATCGTTAGAAAGAAAGTAGAAAAATAGCTAGATATTTAGAGAAATATAAACTAATTTCATGCATTCATAGATCATAAAGAGTCATAGGAAAACATTGATGAGTTTTATTACTCATTTAAAAGTCTCAAAACCACAAATGACATGCACTCTAGAAAACAACTTTGTGCGAGAGTTAAAGAATTATTTTACATATTTTAAGTTTTGAATGAAGTAAGTTCCTGAAACACTTTACAAAATCTTGATACTTAAGTGTAGAAAGTAAAGGTATTTGTCCCTAAGGGACAAGGATTTGTCTGCTTTGGACTGAATAATATTAGGTTACCTAGAAGAAGAAAGGAAACTAAAGTTAGGAATCAACTTCACAAATATATAAGACAAATGACAAGGATGGATGTTGAAAGACTAGGTAGAAAGAAAGGGAATTTCTTCAAAAAAAATAAAGAGCACCCACAAAATCACATTAAAACAACCTATGGAATGAATACTCTCTCTCAACCACTACCTTTTGATTGTGATTTTCTCTATTAATAATCTTGTCTCCATCCTTGTAACTACTTGATGGTTAGTTTTTTCCTCTCTCTGTTAACTAAATTGAGATCCATTTTGAAAATATGAATTTATGAATTCATCCTCCAATATGGGTCCCACTTCATATTATCCATATTTCCCTTTCTTATTAATCATTTTAGAAAATTTGTTGTTGATAGGCCCAAAATTGGTTACAATTTTTCTTCTAATTTTTTGAGTTGATACATACAATTTTAGCCCTTAAAACCAATTTTTTTCCCAAATATAATTTTGGAAATTCATGTTATGGTTTCTAGTTCATGACCCAACCACCTTTGATATGCATGAGGCAACTCAATAGTTGTTTATCTACTCCACTTGAACCTTGGTCTTTTGATTTAAAAATGTACCCTACTCTACCCACATGCACTATAGGAATTTATAATGATTTATAATTAGTGTGTGAAGTATAAAGATTCATGAAACTTTCTGTAGCTTATGCAAAGTGTAGTTTTTGGTTTCCATCTCATTTCCTAGTCATTGTGCTAAGTCATTCCTCAACATTCTATGTCCAACTAATAGCTTCCAGGTACTACCCCTTGATATGTCCACTTGGTTTCCATGTATCATAAGGAGATATCTGAAAATAACTTAGGATAAAATTAATATGTGTAATAATATTATGTGAAAGTGAGGTGTAAAAGGTAAAACTCACTTAGTAATAAATGATGGGGTGTGATGTGCAAGACATGTGTGAAAAATGACTAAATAAAATGGGTAGAGGAGGTGAGGTAATTCTTCATGAAAATAATACTTAATTGGGAAAATGGTAAATGGGTAAATAAATTGAATATAAATAAATATAGAAGCTAAGACATAAGGATATCAAATGAGAAGATGAAAATATGAAATTTGTTTCTTTTTAATATCTTTTATGTTCTTCTCTTTAGTAAAAAATAGAAACCATCCTTGATGGCATTATGTGAAGAATATATGAAACATTACAAATAAATAAAATCTCATTGTTTCAAAATCGCTCTATTTGATGTGTGACATGAAAACACATCAACAATTAGATGTGAAACCATCTCATAGATTTTCTATGGAAGCATCCTAAAAAGTAGCTATGGAACTTATTCACAAACTTGTTATAAAACCTATTTGTAGAATTGTTGTGGAACAATCCCCATATATTTGATATGGAACCATCATGCTATGGAACCTATTTGCAAACTTGTTGCATAGCAACCCACAAATTTTCTATAGAACCACCCCCCTATAAAAATCATTTTCAAACTTGTTGCAGATCCATCCCACAGATTTCCACAGAGAACTTACTTACTATATATTTGTTACAAATTTTTTATCAAACCATCATAAAATTATCACTGTAAAATCCTTATTCAACAATCTTGCTTTAACATGTCTAGAGAATTCTTAATCCAAGGGGAAAAAATTACAGTAGTTAATAATTATTTTTCTATCAATTGTTGTTTAAACCATGGATAGTATATCCATGGTAAAAAGCAAAATAAATCATAATATTAAAGTGAGAAGTGAGAATTTTACCATAGTAATTATGATACTCATCAATGGTATTCACCCATGGATTTTGTAAACCATGGTATTTACCCATGGTACCATAATTTATAATATTTACCCATGGTTTCATAATTTATTATATTTTCCGATGGTATTCACCCATGGATTTTGTAAACTGTGGTATTTTGAAATGTAAAAGGGGATAACTCTCAGTGGAAATACCTGAAATACCTCGCTTGCATATGTGTCATATTCTGAGTTATCTTTATAATGTCAACATTTCTTTTACGCATTTGCCCTATTCTCAATTATTTTTATAATGATTCTTTGAAATATTTATCTCAGGCATTATGACACATTCATTTTTCACTCATGAAGTTACATTTCTTAAACAACTTGGATCATGTTAACATTAATGTATCAAATTTGATGAGGAATTTGTAGTTAACCATGTTCGGTCTAGAGTAGCACTGGGATGGTTGACTTTGTGAGAAAATTTTAGTTCTATTATTTTTTCATATTCTTTGGTCTCATTCCTCCAATGATCTAGATCAATTCTTATCATTTTAAACACAATCGATCTTTCCATGTCATTACAACTTTCCAAATGATGCTAGATTTGTCTAACTCTCATAATTTTCAGACACTCTTTAGTCATCCAGGACACCATTTTCCATCTCATTCGCCCTGACTATCCATTTTCATTGCATATGTGATTTTTTATAAGACCACATCAATCATTTCAACATTGGTCAATTTCAGTCACCCTTGAGACAAATTTAGAGCC
This sequence comes from Pinus tabuliformis, assembly GCA_031772625.1. Lineage (NCBI taxonomy): Eukaryota > Viridiplantae > Streptophyta > Pinopsida > Pinales > Pinaceae > Pinus > Pinus tabuliformis. The sequence continues at coordinate 982,562,801 of CM062816.1, read as the reverse complement.
AAAAAATAATTAGACTCAGCTACCATCAGGTTAATGTTAAGATTATTGGTATGTACTCTTCCACTACTTCTAATTCTAATTATGATATTACCATTCCAATTGTCAAATTACCTTATCTAGGGATGGATGATTCCCTTGGTTGGGGGAGGTACTTCCATACTCATCAAACCAAATATATATGTCTAGTTGAAATCTAATAAAAAATCTACTTAGGTCCACAACATAGGGGAAGTTAAAACAACCATTTAAAAAATATAGTCCCATCACTAATCAATGTCACTACCCACTTATAAATATAATTTCCATGATTTTTCCTTAATAACATGACAAATGATGGTGGTTTACAAGAAAAATATCTCATCTCTCTAATTCTCCATTTTTTCCCATGCAAATCCTACCCTAAACACACATAGCAAAATTTCTCCCTCTGTAGTCTTACTCATTGCCAACAATTCCATAATTAGGGAACCTCCTACATGCTATGAATTGGATCACATGGATAATGAGTAGAATTTATTAAGTGGATAGGATCTTTTAGAAGGTTGGGTGGATGTCCTACTTTGTAAAGTTCAGAAAAGGAGACAAATTGTTCACTAGGGAATTCTCTTTGGCATTTGAAAACCAAACAACCATAGTAAGGATATTGCAAATATATGTTGATGACGATCTAGTATCCAATGTAACTTATCTACCTTAGACTCAAGACTACTGGTGTGAGAGATGAAAAATAGTGAATATGTATCATAAGTAATTCTTTGTAGAAGGAGAGGTTTTGGAAGCTAATGGAAAGAGTATAAGAAGGCCATATTTTCCTCCACCTTCGGTAGAAGTGGCCCTGGGTATACAAAAATTTATTACTTATGAAGGTAGACATATTATGGTATTTGTATATCATTTCAAACTAATGATCCTATTGAGGCATTGAAAACTCATTAACCTTCGATATTTCTTATTGAAAACATTGGAAGTCATGATTAGGAAAACAAAGTGGGGAAAACAACCTAAAAATAATATCTATGGCCATGAACTAATTAGGTTTATTCTTCAAGTGTTGGTTTAGATTGGGCTGACCCAGGTTCAATTTATACTACACATCAACAAAACCCTTAATCACGAGCCCTTTCGGCAATGACCTGCAAGAAAATGGCAGTCTCACCCAAAGGCACTATGGGAGGATGCAGAACTAGGTTTCTACAACCTTGAGGGATGTAGAGATGTGGTATTCATGTGTTATATTATACTTAACATTCATAAGATACTTCGCATTCACACATTACTTCGCCACATTACATTCATCACTTTAAACATATCATATACATCCATAAAAGTTCATTGTTGTACTGAAACAATATACAATTGTAATAAACAGTTGTGCTATAACAAATAATAAGAAAATAAACACATGAAGACACAAATTTTACCATGGTTCATGCCAATGTGGGACTATGTCCACAAGAAATATTGCTTATAATAGAGAATTTGTACCACAACATTTCTTGTCTTGCGCACTCAGTTATAGGCAATCCACACACTCAGTTGCAGAGCCTCGCCTTCTTACCAAAACTACAACTCACAAATATATAACCATTCAATACATGATGTGTTTCTTCCAGACTATCTCCTTCTTTATTATTCATCCCTATATATATTACATCGAGGGATATATCATTGCAATACCATGGTCCATATCATATGGACTCCCCTAATAGAAGCTACTATGGTAAAAAAACATTCATCATTTACAACATTACATTATTTTAACAAAAAGGAGGGGCTTTGACCTGCCCCCAAGCCCATATACCATGCGGTATATCTACTGTGTGCTCCACTTCACGCTTTGTTGCATTCTTTACTTTGCACTCTACTCCACAAAATGCAGAGTCTTCACCAAAAACTATGTCAACTTTGGTTGCGCCTAACAGACCCTCAACACTCACATGTGACTCATCCTGAGTCACTCAACTGCTTTACCTCTGATTTTTTCTATGATGTTTTTGTAGGCCTAGTCGAACAATTGCAGAGTTTATGTCACATTCTTGTCCTTGCTGTGTGCTTCCTCCAATAGTGCCTCTATCACATGTTATGTAGCCTTTTGTACCAACACTGTTTCCAATTGTCGAAGCTCCTGAAGCTTCTCATCCACTGTCTGCGATAGTTGGAGGGCCTCATCCTACCAAGGGTGAGTCCTCTTTGTCAAAATTTGTTCTTCTTTCTTTATCTCCTCAATTTTCTTCTAGAGGGCCTTCAACTCATTGATCTTCGTGAGCTTTTGAAAGATTGGTAAGGCCTTCACAAATGCGTGAATCTCCTCTAATTGTTGTTGCTTCTGTTGCAGTTCTTCCTGCAGTGAAGTCAAAATTTGTAAACTTTCGTCTAACAATTTCCTACAGTCTGCCAATGTTGTAGAGATGCAAGGCTCAAACGAGATACACAATGAAAATCTCTGCAATTTCTTTGCACTATCAACACTCTAGCTCTCAATTCACCAAAGTTCTTAATTTGGGTGGGAGGCAACTATTTATAATAATTCTAAAATTGGAACCCCATTATTAGATTGAATTTTTCCCATATTGCATTCAAATTTTCTCATTAATTGCATATCTATCCTTAGATTTTTCCAATATATCCTCATAAATGCAAATTTCCGCGTATTTTTCCCTTTTAACGGTCACATTTCTATTTTCCAATGAACTTCAATGCATTACACACTGTAGTGCACATCTCGTCTTCTATCATGGCTTCTGCAAACCCTGACATACCCCATACTGCAGCGAAGCAACTCCCTACGTTGAAACTCTCTGTAGCGTAGTTTATAGTCAAGTTCCCACTTTCAACTACAAGTGGCACTAAGAATTTTATCCTTTCTTCATATGGGCAAAGTTGTAGGGGCAGGGTTTTCCCTGTACAACTTCAACCTACTACCATTTGCTTTTTCGTGATTCAGTTCTCCATTTAACTTCACTAACCGAACTACGACTCCATCAATAATATACTTGATAACATATGGGCCTAGCCAATGTATTTTGAATTTTCTTGGGAATTTTACAAACTTACTGTCATAGAGGAGAACAAGGTCTTCTACATGAAACTTCTTTTGCTTAATATGCCTATCATGCCAAGCCTTTTCTCTTGATTTTTGAACTTTCTGATGGAATCTTGTTATAAATATGTACTCTTCCAAGGAAATCAACTGCGAAATTCTTTCCTCCATTATGTTAGCCTTTGCCATATTTGTAACAGTTGCAATCCTTAGGCTAGGGACAATGTATTCCATGGGCATCAAAACTTCTTTCCCATAAACCAACCCGAAGGGTGTCTGACCTATCAACTTCTTTCATGTAGTCCTGTAAGCCCATAATACTGCTAGAATTCTAAGGTCCCATTCATCTCTATTCACATTGCATACCTTAGTCAGTGCATTCTCAAAAACCTTATTAAATGTTTCTATTGTTCCATTTGCCTAAGGTTGATAAGAAGTACTCTTCTGATTATAAACTTGGAATTCCTCAGTCAATGCTTCAATGGCTTTATTCAGGAAGTGGGAACCTTGGTAACTCATTAAAATCATTGGACATCCAAATATATACAATATATACTCAAAAATAAACTTCGCAACAATCTCTTCGCTGCAATATTTTACTAGTTGCGCTTTGGCCCACCTTGTTAAATAATCTGTTGCATTAATTATGTACCTCGCACCAGACCTCTTTCCAGGTGGTTTGATAGGTCCAATAGTAAGGTTATAACATTCTAGTGTATTTTCTATCTATGCAACCCAATCAGGTTGCTACCATGTCAGTGGAGTTACATTCTCAAATATTTTCTTCTTAATTATCTGAAGGTCCAAATCTATGTATGGACAATCATCTTCAAAGTTGAATTTCAATATAAAACCATCGACCATGTCTTTCTAGTTTATTGTACCATGTTGAAGCTTTGTTTCTGAGTACCAGTTCTTAGGGATTGTCTCTAGTGTATGAATGAATCCATGTACCCATTCTTGCTATGGAATCTCCTTCCATGTTATATTGCATAGCTAGATATGCTTCCTAGGGTTAGTTTCACCATCATATTTTATCTCTATTTCTGTATATATCTGTCCAAACCTTGTCCACATCAATCTTCGACATTCTTTCCACCCTTCTATATTCTTCTTGTGTGCAGTCCACCATCTAGCAGGAGTATCCTTCAGGGCTATATCCAAGGCTAACAATATTTGACTTTCTGGAACATGTTCCTCATATTCATCAAGAGAAAAATTCACATCACCTAATCCATCATAAGAAGGCAGGTTACATACCTAAGATGTCATGTAGGAAACTGATTTTGAAATTCTTGCACAATGCCTTGTAGATACTTCATGTAGTCTATTCTACCAGTTCTCCAATTCTTCTTCTTAGTCTGGCACATAAGAACTATCATGCTCCCAAGTTAACTTGCCCACTATAGTAGGGTTAACAAAATATTGTTCTTTGTTGTCAATTGATAGATATTATCTATATCAGCTGTGTAGTACTCTTCTCTAACTAGATCTATATACCTCACTTCTTTTGATGGATCCAAGGGAACGATTGCCCTCGTATTATTCCCTTTGAATATCATCTGTCTCTTCTTTAGATTAATTATAGCCATGTTATCAAATGCCCAGTCAAGTCCAAGCAATGCAGGATAAGGTTTGTTATCATCAATGATCTATATTACCTCAAAGTCAACAGTAGTGTGAACTCTTTCAATATTCACTATTACACCTTGTAGTCTTCCTAAGGGGAAGATCTTTTGCTACTTTTCCATCCATAACTAAATAGATGAACATTGTTGCTTCGGCTTACCCATTAATTCCCATATCTTCTTTGTCAAAACATTAACATTAGATCCCAAAATAACTTGATCCATCCCATATTCTCCTACCTGTGCACTAAGCCTCATTTCTCTTCTATTTCTCTTCTATTGATGTGAATTATTCATTATGTGCATCTCACTTCGTGGTGTTTCTTTTGATGCACAAGAATCTATCAACTATTGAAGCCCTTCTATAGCCTTTTGATCTCTTAATAATTTCATACAAGCTTTCAGAAAAGAATTTAAAGTACCTCCTTGATTTGCTGACTCCTAGCTTGTGTTAGAGCTTGATCCCATGTCGAGGCTCAATTATGCGTCGAAACTTTATTATATAGCGAAGCTAATGATACATCACAACTAATTTTCTACTTTGGCTGTGCACTGCAGATCAAAGCTCCAACATCCATAAAGCTTCACTTTGCTTCCATAAACACTTATTTTTCCTTCTGAATATAAAAAACAGGAGCTTTCTCAATACTTTTTCTAACCCATGTACTTTTAGCTTCTTTCTTCTCATCTTCTTTATAACTTTCAGTCATAGCTCCACTCCTAGTAACAATATTAATTCGTGGTTCATCATTTCTTCTTTCAGAAATCATCATTTTCATATTCTGTGTCGGCTGCCGATTCATTTTTTCTTACATTTTTTCCATAAGTATGACATTCTTAAATTACATGGTCAAAATATTTACAATACTTACATGTCATAGTAGGGTTCTGACAAACTCTCATAAAATGACCTATTGGCTGAAGTTATAGAAAATCATTTGTTCACATCCTCGACCAGCTCCATCACCTCAACCTCTTCCTTGGTAGCCTCCTCAACCACCATGTTGTCCACTGCCTTCATGTCTATGTTATTTTGCTTACATTCTATAAGTCTCAGCACTGCGCTCCGTTATTAGTTCATACGCTTGATAGTTGTTCTCATCATGTCCTACTGATTTACAAAGTTTTCAATATAAGTTTCTTCGAGTCTACACATATTTTTGTAATAGGTAACAACCTTCTGAGAAATGTTGGCCTCTAGTCTTACATATCTCGCACCATAGGCTGGATCCTGCATTTAAGGGATTCAGTGCTCCACTAGCCATGTAATTTATGAAGAGAGGACATTGTTCTTTAGAGTGGCCTTCTGATTTGCACTTCGTACACTGCACTTCTTCTCTTACTTCTTTGATTTTATTTATATCTTGTAACTGTAGAGTCAAATTTTCCAACTGACTATGAATTTGTTGAATACCTACATTGGAATATCCTATAGGTGAAGCTTCTAATTTCATCGCCAGCTCTACAGCTTTGGCTTGAGTTTATATCTTTTGTTGCGTCAAAGAAAATATGATATGTGGTAGCAACGCAACTATGAACCATTCCTTATGTTCTTGCAGAGCTATGTCGAAGCTTACCTAATCTAATAATACCTTGAATCTTTGGTCAAATTCCAAATAGACTCGATAAGCCTCTATTTGATCTCCTTTAACTCGGTGATGCACTGCGACTCAAACTTCGATTTCTTATATTCTTTTACCAACGTTGTTTTGATTTCTGCAAATGTTATTATCTGATTGCTTGAATACTTCATGTACCATGTCAACGCTCTATCTCGGAATGTCATGATGAGTTACACCTTCTTTATATTTTCATCATGGACCTGCTTCACTGTCAATACTACTTCACATAAAATCCAGAATTGCTCTGAATCCTTCGACCCAGTTCCTTTAAAAACATGTAGCTTAATATCATCAACCATATTTCTTCTCAGATGGGGAGGGAGAGGGGGAGGGGGATTCATAAGGGGAGGGAGATGGGGGGGTAGGGTGACGAGGAAAACCAAAAACACCCTGATTATTACTTGATTTTGGCTTCCTCGAGCTTTCATGTCGGAAGGGTGAATATTGCATAGTTACTTTGGGGTTCTCAAGGAGGCTTTCTTCGAATCCTTACCATGAGATGTTTTTCTAGTGTTTACTCTATATATTTTCCCACTTTGCGTTGTTCCACTTTCTTCTTTAGATCTTCTCCCAAACATAAGTAATATAATAATTTGATTGCATTCGTAAAATTCCATTTTCACAATAAATCATTTTAATCCAGAGTTTCAGAGATCTAAAATACTTACCTTGCGGTCCTTTGAAAAATTGTTATTCTACTTTGTTGTAGGACATAGTCGAGTCTACCGCGAACTCAGTAATGAATCCTCCCAAGATGCTATTAATCTAGAAATCAAAATCTCTTGAAATCCTATTGTCAGTGCTCTTGAGTCGATGTATCAATTCAGGAGTCCATTTCTTAGGTTCATCTCCTTTAAAATAGTCCTTTCTCTTAGTTAACCTTGATATCCACTCATACAGATCCACACGAACCGAAGAAAATTTCTTATTAATATTCGAAAATGTACTTCTCTAACCAAATTTTAGATGATGGATGAGGAATTCTATTCTCTTGATCTGAAAATTATTGTTCTTTCTATTCTACCCAATCTTGAATTTATTTCTTCGATGGATGCCACATCCACATATCCCTCAAATAGATCCTGGTCCTGAAAACATAACCATTTTTTGTTTTAGATTGGGCTAACCTAGGTTCAATCTATAATGTGCACCAACAAAACCCTTAATCATTGGACCTTTCGGCAATGACCTGCAAGCATATCGAAGTCTCACCCGAAGTGGCTATGGGAGGATGTAAAACCAGGTTTCCATAGTCTTGAGGGATGTGAATATGTGGTATTCATGTATTTTCTTATACTTAACATTCATAAGTTACTTCTCATTCATACATTACCTTGCCACATTACATTCATCACTTGAAACATATCATATACATCCATAAAAGTTTAGTGTACTGAAACAATATACAACTGTAATAAACTGCTACACTATAATAGATAATAAGCAAATAAACACATGAAGACACAAATTTTAGCGTGGTTCATCCCAATGTGGGACTATGACCACAATAACTATTGCTTATAATAGATAATTTGTATCACAATAATTCTTGGCCTGCACACTCAGCTGTAAGTAGTCCACACACTCAGCTACGGACTCAGGCCTCTATGCACTCAGCTACAAAGCCTTGCCTTCTTGTCCAAAACCACAACTCCAAAAGATACAACCATTCAATACATTATGTGTTTCTTCCAGACTATCTTCTTCTTCATTATTCATTGATATATATACTATTACACCGAGGGATATATCATCGCAATACCATGGTCCATATACTATGGAATCCCCTAATACAAGTTACTATGGTTAAAAACCATTCATCATTTGCAACATTACATTATTTTAACAAAAAGGAAGGCCTTCGACTCATCCCTAAGCCCATATACCACGCGTTATATCTACTGTGATGTCCACTTTGCACTCCACCGAATTCTTTACTTCGCACTCCACTCCACAAAATGTGGAGTCTTCACCAAAAACTAGGCCAAGTAGAAAAGCACTTTCCTTAATTAATTAGTAGACTAGAACTAGAGTGAGAGAGTCTAAAATAGAGTGAGAGTATAAAATAGGGTGGAATAAAGACACTTTCCGTAAAAAATAAGTTAGAATTGATATGAAGGCTCCCGCATACAACTCCTAAGTCAAAAATAGAAAGAAACCTCCAAAAATAAGATTGAAAGTCAAAGGATAAGGTTGGTAGGTAAGTGCAAAGGATTATGGATAAGGTAGTCTTTTAAATAAGAGGTAATGTGAATAATGATTAGGAACCATATGGATAAGTTAATGCATAGTGATGGAGATTTAATTTCGATGTCAATGCACAACTAGCGCAAAATCACTACCAAGTTTCATCCTATTAAAGATAGAATTTCTAAAAGTATAAAATGATCCCAAATTATATGGAATGTCTAGTAGATTAACAAAAGTGGTCATATGTGGGCATAATTATGTATTTATGAGTCCTTAAGTGTGCATTTACCCCCAACAACCATTGTGTCAACCATTGAATCTAAACAAGCCTAGTTAGTCACAACTCAAATTAGGAAAGAAGTTGGGTATAGAGGAAAAACTAAAAAATCTATGGGCACTGCTATTTTTACACAAGATATGGCCACCCAACCACTACACCTAGATATATTTCTCTCTTTTCTTTATGTAGTCTCGTCAAATAAAACTAAATCCATAGATACCAACCATCCTTGCACTTTTTTATGATATTTAAAAACCATACATACCAAAAACAGCTTCCTCTATTAACTTCAATGCATAGGGCATAAGTTTAGAGGGTGATATATCATGAGCTAATTGATCAGGTTTCTTAGACTAAACAACGAGACTCCTCATTACTCTTCAAGTTGTTTGTTTTCATATACTTGAACCATAAAATCAACTAAGTCAACCCCAAAAATTGAGGAAAATTACCCAACACCACTAAATACATATTAAAAGTAAACTTAAAAACAGAAATACCACACCAATTTGCCCAAAAAATCATTATTTTTAACTATTTGGTAGAGGTTGCCCCAAAAATCATTATTTTAAAACTCTTGAAAATTTGTGGTGGTGGAATGTTTCTTTTAAGTGTGGAAGTTATCAAACCCAACCCAAATTATTTTTATTAATCATTGATGGTACCACCTCATTTTCTTGGAAGCCATCTCTTATTTTTTTCATATAATATAAGTATAGCATAACCATCTCTATATTCCTATGTACATTACAACTCTCCTCAACTAAACTACAGCCTCCGCAGCTCTCCTCAACCAAAGCACTACAGCCTCCACAACTTTAACAAACTACTACAGCCTCCGCGACTCTCTATGGCTTTAACGACAGGAGCGAAGGTATGTAATATCTTTGACATTGAAATTTCTACATTAACATTTCATGGTTTAACACTTTTTAAGTTTCTGCGGTACCATTTTTGTTGACGAGTTGCAGTAACATTTTGCACGTTGGTAACATTTTTTCAATTAATTTCACATTCGTGTTCATTTAGTTTCTCACTAAAGTTGGCTATTGGTCTCTGTTCCTGACTCAAAACTGCTCCAATTGCAACTCCACTAGCATCAGTTTCAACTTGAAATACTTTTCCAAAATCAGTTAAAGCTAAAACTGGTTTCTCTGTAATTTTCTTCTTCAGCAACTTAATATTTTGGTCTACTGCTTCTATCCACTTGAATGGTTGATTAGTCTCTTTGATTGTTTGAATAATTGGTGCACAAATATGACTAAAACTTCTGATAAATTTTCTATAAAAACTTGCAGGACCATGAAAGCTTCTTACCTCAAATATGTTTCTTGGAGTAGGCCAGTTCCAAATTGCTTGGACTTTCTCTGGATCCATTTTCAAACCTTCTTTAGAAACTACAAATCCCAAATATATTAATTCTTCTTTCATGAAACTATATTTCTTCAGATTTATCAAGAGTTTCTCTTTCTACAGAGTTCTTAAAACCAACTTAAGATGCTCCAAGTGTTCTTCTTTGCTTCTACTGAAAACTAGAATATTATTAAGATAAACAATGAAAAATTTGCCTGCATATTCCTTCAAGACTTCATTCATTAATCTCATGAATGTGATAGGTGCATTAGTGAGTCCAAAAGGCATCACTAACCATTCATACAACCCACTATGTGTTTTAAATGCAGTCTTCCATTCATCTCCTTCTCTAATCCTTATTTGATGATATCCACTCTTCAGATCTATTTTAGAAAAATAGTTTGACCCACTTAAGTAATCCATCAAATCATCTAGGCGTGGTAAAGGAAATCTATACCTGATTGTAATCTTATTTATGGCTCTGGAATCTATACAGATACGCCATTCACCACCTTTATTTGGACTAAGTACTGTTGGTACAACACATGGACTAAGACTCTCTCTGATTAATCCCTTATCCATCAGTTCTTGCACTTGTCTTCCAACTTTTGCATTCTCTTGAGGATTTAATCTGTATGCTGCTTTGTTTGGAAAACTTGCTCCAAGTATAAGAACAATATGATGACTAATACTCCTGATGGGTGGTAATGCATTTGGCAACTCATCCACAATAATATCAACAAAATCATTCAACAGAATTTTGATTTCTTCAAAAAAATCATCTAGGTTTGTGGAAGTCAAAATTACCTTAGGTCTCCTTATGGCAGCAAAATGCATATGTTCATCCTTCTTGACTTCTTGCAGCAATTCTTTCCCACTCATCAGCATAACACTATTTCCAGGCACTTCTTTGCTTGCTTCATCCTTCAATGGCAACAATGTGTGTTTATTTCCATCCTGCTCCAGAGTGTAAGTATTTCTTCTCCCATCATGAATAGCTTTCCAATCAAACTACCAAGGTCTTCCCAACAATACATGGCATACATCCATTGGCATTACATCACACAATACCACATCCTTATAAGTACCAATTTGGATCTCTACCTTGCATTGTTCTATCACAATAAGTTGATGTCCTTTTTGCAGCCATGAGACTTTGTAAGGAGTAGGGTGTACCGCTTTCACTAGTCCTAACTTGTCCACCATTTATGTAGAAATAAGGTTATCAGAGCTTCCACTATCAATTATCACTTTACAACATTTTCCTTTGGATTTGCATTTAGTTCTGAATAAACTCTTTCTCTGAGCTGGTTCTTGTTGAGCGATGAAAAAGGTATGTATTTACCATTTATTTCTTTCTCTTTTCCTTTGATTCATAACTCCTTTACATTCTAAGATGGTAATATGTTAAAGAATTATGATAGAATTAAGGAGATTTGTGATTGATACAAAATAACTAATTATTGTCCTTTTCTATAAAGAAAGTGAAGGAAATAGAAAATCATTATTCGAGAGGAAAAGACAAAGCAGAAGCAACTGCTATCCCTTCAACAAGAAGCCATATCCAAACAAGGAGATCAAGATTAGAGCACATGGTCTGGGAAAAGGAAGAGAAAATGTGGCATCAGCGCAAGAAGACAAAACGATAAACTGGAGATCAAAGATATAGCGAATCCCTCAGGATCCTTTGATCCTGAGGGATCGCTGCTTCAAGACTTATCTGTACTCTTGATACTTCCGCCTAGCCATTATAAAAGGGACAGTGCTTGCAGCCCAGGGGAGATATTATTATCAATTTGTAGAACTTACTGTTGTAATCTGAACTTTTATCATTGACTCTCTTTCAAGAGCGATAGCTGTAAACCTTTCCATATATGATTAATATATAACTCAGTTGTTGTTCCATTATCTGATCCTGGAGTAAACTCAGCGGTGCTTCACTAGTGGCCAAGGGCCCGACCCTAGTGGATCCACTTGCTTCTTGTATCACTATTTTACAATTATAGTCATGTGTGGTTTGATTTCCTTTGCATTTCCTTAACTCGCTTTATACGGTAATCTTCTATTTCTGAACATTTCACTGAATTGCTCTGTTATATCGAAATCGTAATTGGATAGAAAGATTATTATTCACAACTTAAAATGTCATGTTGTTCATTCTGAAACAATACTGCACTGTCTAATTCGGATTCTGATGTTCATTTACAGTTGCGATTGTTGTTCATTTAACTACGGTTCACTTCTAATTGTGATTTCTATTCATTTAACTACCATTCAATTATAACTGCAATTTCCATTTCTTTATACCTGTGGTTAATGTCCATTATGCTAGGCTAAGATTACTGATTCAATTTAGTTTACAGTCACTGTGTGTTTCCACTTAATTAGCTTTACTATTCCGTTATATGTTAGATTTTTGTTTAATTCATTTAGACTAAAGCTTTACTGTTCAATTCGTTTCTGTTAGATTAAGATTTACTATCCAGGTTTCCAATAGACTTAGTTGTTGTTTCTTTTCTGCAAAGATTTGCTTTCACCTTTTAATTGATAGTGTAGCAAGTGTGTTTTAGTAAGCATTTCCAATTGAATTACCATTTCCAGTTATTTGTTCTAGAGTGGATTGAAAGATCAATAACTGTAAAGAACATTGACTATCGTTGTCTAAGTTCTCAGATTGGAGATCCTGTTTATGGTTGATTTCATTTATATCAGTTGACAGAGGAAAGATTTATCACTACTGCATCCTTGACTGATAAATTGTTGTAGTTTACTGAATGAATGATTTAAGTTTCAGAGCATTTCTTTTAATTACAAGTAGATTCTATCACCAACATCCATTTACTCTTGTATTTAGCACTGTACTGAAAACTAGAAGACACTACTCTTTAATCAAGTGACTGCCTCAGACTGAGTACACTCTTGAGATAAAAAATTGTACTTGGATTGATAATTAATGTAGGATAAATAGGGGTTAAAAAGACACCTTTTATCACTCAACATTTTGGCGTCGTTGCCGGGGAGAGTGTATCCATTTGTTTTTAAGAAGAGTAGTGTGCATTTGATAAGTGCCTGCTAGGAGAGAGTTGGGTTTTAAAAACGGAAGGTAAGAACCTCCGTATGGAGCATGTAACAGCCCTGCTCCCCCACCCGCTTTCCTGCAAATTTGTTGATTATTTTGGGTAGAAATAAGTATTTGATTTGTGTGCATGACTAAGCAGAAAAAGCCTGAAAAGAATCCAAAACCACTACCCAAACCTGATAAAGCTAAGGGATCGGTGACCCTTGGCTGATCGACCTTTATAGACGATATCATTAAAAAATCACAATCTCAGTTGTCAGTAGGTCCTAGAAAAGTTGCTTCTAGACAACCTACTAGCTCCCTTCGGGCCACAAAATCACCATCTGTAGCCTTTGCTAAGGTGCACAGCCAGACAGAGGAGCAAGATTTTCAAGAAATTGAGAATTCTAGCCAAAAATCGTTACAAGAAGGGAACCTTAGTAATCTCTGCAAAGGAGGAGAAACAGGGGAAACAGAAGAACCAAGATCTCCTCTTGGAATAGTTCAGCCACTAAGCAGCCCAGATAAGGGAAGTGTTGTCAAAATCATCCAGAACAAAGCTGAAGAACCTGAAGAGCTAAGATCTCCCCAGATATTAGTTTAGCAAGGAAATCTCATCATCCCAAACCAAGGAATTACTATTAAGGCCATTCCTACTCCTTCTAGTCAGCCTAGGAATAACTCCCTAGAAATACCAAAAGGATATTGGCACATATTTGATCAAATGGCCCAGAACCAGCAAACACCTCAAACCTCCACACTGCAATATCACATTGTAGATACTGCAGTTAATGCACTTATGAATGCCATTCCTCTCCAGCATATTCCTACATTCCATGGCCTAACATCAGAAGATCCAGATGCATTTTTGTTTGAATTCGATGTATTATGCCGGGGGTATGACTATACCACCGATCCCCAAAAGCTAAAAGTATTTCCCTCCACATTAAAAGGAGTAGCTTTACGATGGTTTATGGGGTTAGGTGGAGGTGTTATAAATGACTGGGATCAAATGAAAGGTGCTTTTCTAAAGAAATATCAGGATTATCACAGGTCCAGAGAATTAAAGGATGAAATATTTCAAATGACAGCCAGACCTAATGAAACATTGGAGGAATATGTAGAACGCTTCCAATACAATCTTCAAGATCTCCTTATGCATCTTTACCCTTACCTGACAATGTTTTAAAAACTATATTAATTAAAGGGATGAAGGAATAATGGGTTGAAACATTAAACATTATGGAAAAAGGTGACATATATCAGGAAATTTTTGCTGACATTATTGATTTATGTATCAGGAGTTCGAGAGGTAGTACAAGGCTAAAACCGACAGAACGTGACATAATCACAAGGGACAACAAGATCTCCAGTGGAGGTATAACCCGCGCAGAAATTGGGAATCTACTGGAAGACTTTAAAACTGATATTCTAGGGACTCTGACAACACAGCTCGACATTATGCAGGCAAAACAAAAGCAAGCAGAAGCAGAGAAAAATTTAGCAATATTATACCCTAGATGCAGAAAGAAACATAGCCATAAAGAGTGCCCACTGGATGCAGTTCACGTCTGCGCTATTTGCACAAAAGACCACTCCACAAAGAACTGCCCCTCACTCCCAGGTCTGAAAGCAGTGTAAAAAGAAGTGGAAGAAGAATCAGAACCAGTGTACCTACTCAATCAGCACCGTCAATGGCAGCCACGACAACCAGGTATGCCCTCTAATCCATATTCTTCTTTCCAATCTCCGCAATATCATGATCAACAATATAATACAATGTGGCAAAATCAGCCACCCTTTCCAAGCTGGTCACAACAACCATTTCCTTATCACCATGGTCAAATCAAACAAGCCAAACTAATTGACCAAACTTTCCCTACTCTCCACCATGTTGGCAAAACAATGCATATCCAACACAATGGTCCCCTTCCACTTCGCAGAGTCAAGCCTGGCAGTCAAACTGGAAAAGACTGATGAATCAGCCAGCTGGAACCATCCCTCTCCCTCAACCCAAACTACCAGTGCCATATACACTACAACAAAGTCCCCAGTCCAACTTAAAACCGCAACTCCCAGCCCAACTCAACTCGAACCCTAATAATAGACCGGTTCAATCTGTTCAAATAATCGAAACTCTAGAACTAGAAACTGACGTAAGGGAGTCAAACGACCTTCAATTAAGGTCTGGGCGCATAATAGAAACTGAGAGAGATAAAAATGCTCAAGTTGAAAATCCGTTACATGTAGAACAACCACTACAAGAAAAGGATGTGGTCAGACAACAAACTCATGACCAAGCAACCACTTCTTCTCCCCCATTCCCAGAATGATTAATCATACCGCGCCTTATAGAACATCCTGACTTTGATCTTCTAGGGTAATTAAGAAATTTGTGTATAAAGATCCCACTCCTCCAGGCAATCCAAGATATCCCAATCTACGCAAAAACCATCAAGGAATTGTGTATAAAGAAGCCAAAGAGGAGAATAACAACTAACCCAACCATCCAAGTAGTCAGCACCCTATCTGACTTACTATCAAGGAGAGAGGCACCCATAAAATATGACCCAGGGAATCCTATAGTTACGGTGGAAATCAATGGACAAACCTTTTCAAATGCCCTAGTTTATTTAGGGGTTGCAATTAATATTTTAACAACCACCACTTGTCAAAAACTTGGCATTACATCAGTGGAACCAACCACCACCTTATTGGAACTGGCTGACCGATCGGTAGTTAGGCTAGAAGGTACACTACACGATGTAATGGTATCTGTAGATTCCTGGGAATACCCTGCCGACTTTTTGACAATCAACCCCAAAAACCGACTCGATGGACACCCTTTAATCTTAGGTAGACCTTGGCTAGAAACTGTTGATGCTTACATTAGCTGCCGACAAGGCAGCATGACCATAGCAAGAGGGAGTAATATCAAGAATTTAGCCTTATACCCTCTAGCCCAGTCAAGTTTAACAATCATAAAAACAAAGAAACAACATGTATCATACTTGATTGAAAACATTAGATCACCATTAACTATAGAAGATGCCTTCGATTTTAAAGACCAAACAGAGGATGACATCATTAATAGTTTCATTAACCAACCAGAAACCAGATCCCATTTCCGATGTCACATGATAGAGGTAGCATTTGACAATGAATTAGAAGAAGATCCCCTTAAAGACACCCATGATCAATCAATACCTACTACATCTGTTTCAAACAGCAAAACTATAAATATTGAGCCAAGAAAAACCTTGAACATTAACAAAAACCTGACTCCTGAACAAGAAGAAAAGTTGGTCCAACTACTGAGAAAATACAAGGAAACTTTTGCATGGGACTATCCAGACATGAAAGGAATTGATCCCCAGCTGTGTACACACCACATTTATACAGAAAAGGATGCTAGACCCATTTTCCAACCCCAACAGAGACTCAACCCTCATCTTAAGGATATTGTGAAAGCTGAATTACAAAAGCTTTTGGATGTAAACTTTATTTACCCCATATATGATAGCAAGTGGGTCTCTCCACTAGTAGTGGTTCCAAAGAAGAATGGAAAGTGGAGGATTTGTGTAGACTACAGAGAATTAAACAAAGCAACCCAAAAGGACCACTTTCCCCTTCCATTCACTGATCAGTTATTAGACACATTAGCAGGAAATAAATTCTTTTTTTTCTTGGATGGCTTCAGTGGATACAATCAGATTCAGATTGCCCCTGAAGACCAGGATAAAACTACTTTTACCTGTCCTTGGGGAATATTTGCTTACAGAGTCCTACCCTTTGGCCTATCTAATGCCCCTACCACATTTCAGAGGGCCATCCTCAGCATCTTCTCAAATTTAATAAATGAAGGGCTCGAAGCATATATGGATGATTTCACACCATATGGAGATGATTTTGAGCCAGCACTAGACACATTGGAAAAGGTGCTGCAACGATGTATTGCCACCAGGCTCTGTTTGAGCCATGAAAAGTGCCATATGAAGATGACCGAAGGGCTCATCCTGGGTCATTATATCTCAGCAGCTGGAATACAGGTAGATCCGGCCAAAATTCAAATAATTTTGTTAATACCTACTCCTACCACACAGACAGAGGTACGCAGTTTTCTAGGATTTTTTGGTTATTATAGGAGATTCATAGAGCATTTTTCTCAAATAGCTACACCTCTATAAACACTGACAGGGAATGCTGATTTTATTAGGACAGATAAATGCGACCGTGCTTTTGAGGATCTGAAAAAGCTTGTGTCAACAGCCCCAGTACTCAGAGGCCCAAATTGGGATCTACCATTTCAAATTTCATCGGATGCTTCAGACACAGCTATTGGAGCAGTCCTTGGGAAAGAAGAAGAAAAAAACCATATGCAATATATTATATTAGAAAGAATTTATCTCTCGCTGAACTAAACTACACTGTAATCGAAAAAGGGTTTTTAGCTGTAATACATGTTGTAAATAAATTTAGGCATTATATCATTGGATATCCTGTTGTTTTATATACAGATCACTCTACCATAAAATATTTAGCAAATAAACCTATTACAAATGGTAGAACAACAAGATGGTTGATTTTATTGCAGGAATCTGACATTACAATAAAAGATCGACTTGGCAAAGAGAATCTTGTAGCTGATTTTCTCTCACGAATGCCGAACCCAACGGACGTAGTAGCAGTCGAAGATCAATTCCCAGATGAACATTTGTTTGTTGTTACTGTCAAGACACCCTGGTATGTTGATGTTGCAAATTATTTAGCAGTAGGCAAATTACAAAAGCATCTAACCCCCAATGAATGAAAACAGATTGTGCAACGTAGTACCCAATTTTCTTGGATTGGGGGCTACCTATTTCATACAGGGGTAGATATGCACATCAGAAGATGCGTCCGCGAAGATGAAATAGTTGACATTCTGAAAGCTTGTCATGATAGATCGTGGCGGACATTTCACAGATCGCAGGACTGGTCACAAGGTTTTTCAAATAAGTTATTACTGGCCCACAATCTTTAAAGATGCTAAGAAATTTGTTCAAGCCTGTGACAGTTTCTAAAGAGCAGGATGCCCTGGATAGTCTGAAGAAATTCCTTTAAACCCACAGTTAGTAATCGAACCATTTGAGTGTTGGGCGCTTGATTTTGTTGGTCCGATCAACCCATCATAAAATTAGAAAACATATATTCTAGTAGCAACAGAGTATGTTACCAAATGGGTTGAAGCAGAGGCACTTCCAAAAGCTACAGAGGACTATGTGATTCATTTCCTGTTGCAAATATTTGTGCGATATGGCCTCCCGAGGGACATAATCACGAACGGAGGACCGCAGTTTGTAAGTAATAAAATCGCTACAACATTAAAAAATTATCACATTCAGCACAAAATTACCACTCCATAGCACCCACAGGCAAATGGCCAAGTAGAGAGCACGAATAAGGTGATAGAGGCAATACTTACAAAAACAGCTGCATCGCAAAGACGTGACTGGGCTTCAAGATTGCCCGAAACCTTGTGGGCATACCGAACAACGTGGAGAAACACCACCGACTATTCACCATATCAGCTAGTATTTGGAAAAGAACCCATCTTTCCAATAGAATTCGAAATACAAACATTAAGAACAGCACAGGAGATCAGTCTGAATTTAAATGAGGCCCAGACTAACAGAATACAGCAAATCAATGAGCAAGATGAAATTAAGCTCTCGGCCCTTCAACATACTGCATTAATTCAACAACAGAGAGAAAAATGGCACGATGCCCTGATCAAAAAGAAAATCTTCCACGAAGGTGATTGCGCACTTCTATACGATTCCAGGTTTCAGGATTTCCCAAGAAAACTCCAGACACGATGGCTTCGACCTTATGAGATACAGAAAGTGCATGACAATGAAACCATTACATTACTACCATTGATGGATCTGGACATTTGTTCAAAGCAAACGGTCATCGAGTGTGACTTTACCATAAACCACTCACTCGGGAATCCTTTTACCACCAATTACGGGAAGATTCTGCTATGCAGATTCTTGCTGAGGAAGATAACCCCTCCTCAGCAGAAATTCACTGAATAACTCTTTTGTTTTTGAATTTTGTATATAACTCTTTTTCTTTGAATTTTGCCAGTATAATTTTTTTTTTTGTACAGATTGTTACTATTGTTCCTCTTAAGGAATAGCAATCTTTTGTGCCTGTATTTTTCGTGATGTTCCTCTTAAGGAACAACTGTTGTTCCTTCTAAGGAACAATAGTCATTCCTCTTAAGGAACAACAATTTTGAGCGCTTACATTTGTTTGTTGTTCCTTTTAAAGGAATAGTTGTCGTTCCTTTCCAAAGGAACAATAGTCGTTCCTCTTTAAAGAACAACACTTCTGCGTACTTTACAATTTTTTTGTTCCTCCGAAGGAACAACATTTCCGCACTTTTGTTTTTGTTGTTCCTTTTAAATGAACAATTGTTGTTCCTTTCAAAGGAACAACACTTTTGCGTGTTTGTTTTTGTTGTTCCTTTTAAAGGAACAACTGTTGTTCCTTTCAAAGGAATAACACTTCTACGTGTTTGTTTTTTTGCTGTTCCTTTTAAAGGAACAGTTGTTGTTCCTTTCAAAGGAACAACACTTCTGCGTGTTTTTTTTTGTTGTTCCTTTTAAAGGAACAACTGCTGTTCCTTTCAAAGGAACAACATTTCTGCGTGTTTGCTTTTTGTTGTTCCTTTCAAAGGAACAACACTTCCGCCCGATTGTTTTTTTTGTTCCTCTTAAAGGAATAGCACTTCCACTCGATTGTTTTTTTTGTTCCTCTTAAAGGAAAAGCACTTCTGCCAGATTATTTTTGTTGTTCCTCTTAAAGGAACAACACTTCTGCCCGATTGTTTTTGTTGTTCCTCTTAAAGGAACAACACTTCCGCCAGATTATTTTTGTTGTTCCTCTTAAAGGAACAGCACTTCCACCCGATTGTTTTTGTTGCTCCTCTCAAAGGAACAACACTTCCGCCAAGTTGTTTTTGATGTTCCTCTTAAAGGGACAACACTTCCGCTAGATTCCTTCCGAAGGAACAACAGTTTCAATTTCGGATGATCTTAGGCTGTTCCGCCGAAGGATCAGTATTTTATTTCGCATCTGATTTATTTGTTGTTCCTCTTAAGGAACAACAATTTCGAGTGTATCTTTTTCTTTTGTTTGTTTTTCCTCTTAAAGGAACCACGGTTTTTGCGTGCAGATGTTCTTTTTGTTGTCCCTCTTAAGGAACAACAGTTGTTCCATCTAAAGAACAACACTTTTTGAGTGCATTTTTTTGTGTGTGTGCGTGTTTCTTAAAGAACATCATTCAGAGGATTTTCATTGTTCATGATCCCTTTAAGGAACAGGTATACATTTATGCAAGAACACAAAAGCTAGAGGATACTGAAATCAGCAGACCAAAGAAAAATCATTATCTTTAGAGAAATTTCTTTGTATCGATAAGAAAAAAGAGGGAAGGACAACTATTTATATCACTTTGTTGTCTTTATTTTTATCATGTTGGTTCTTCCTTAATCCTCATAATTGTCTTTGATCATTATTATTGACTACGAATAAGGGCATATTTTCCTCTATTGAGATGTTCAGACTTCTTCCACCATCCCTACTCTTAAGGAGTGTTGAGCCATCCTCTGTATATAAATAGGAAAGTGCTATATATAAAAGAAAAGGAAAAAAAAAGAGAAAAATATATATCTATATGATTACTAACATGATTTGCCAGATGAAGGATAGGGGGTCTCATCAATAGCTAGCCTACCATGATCATAAGGAAGCAGTGAAGTGACATTCCCACTATGGCCACCACACCAGGGATATGATCCAAGAGGCATATTAGAAAAATAAAAAAAAAAGTCCTTGGAACAGGAGGTCTCGTCACGAGCCGGCTTGCCCACCTTTCACTCCTTCCTGGTGAATGGCATTGTGATTCATCTGGTTACCAAGCTAGCACAATGGCCTCCATTTTGACATCACACAACACTTTCCTAGGCATACATAAAGGATTATGGTTCCAAGGGTGAAAAAAGCAACTTTGTCAAGGTTATGAACACCTGTCGGCAACAGAGCTCTGCTGATGGTATTGAAGTCATACTTTTCATACATCAATAGTCATTATAAACCCTTTTCTTATATCTTTATCTTGATTTCAAATGATACTATGTTATATAACCCTTTCGAACCTCTTACACATGAAATATCACTTAAAAATTAATCATAATGGTTAAAGTGGAAAATGACTGCATAAGCATTTTTACGTACATCAGCTGCCCTCTCCCTTATTTTTGCATCATTTCATAGCATTTCCATATCTATTCGCGATCTTCATCATAAGCCTTGACTTCAATAATTCACCGTTTTCGTAATCATGTCATGGATATATACGTCGTTCCTTTCTTTTTACTGTACGACTACAGTCCCGCATGCTGCTCTTTCATTTGTCGATCGAGGATGACCTATCATATTTTAGGGGGGCGCGAGTGACCTCTAGAATACACCGGCATACGTGTAAACTCCCTATTTGGAAGTATTGCGACTCCATCAGAACTCGGAAATAGCAAGTTTAATGTTATTGATATTTCCCAATATGCACAGCTTGTTGTTCCATTGCCATTTCTGTGTTTTTGCTCTGTAAAAATTAACAGTGTGCTAAGCTTGAACAAAATGGGAGGCAGATCAATACATAGCGAAGCGCAGGTGTTAATAATCTCTGACGCTGCACGCAAAATTCTAGTGAGAGCAGGATGGATTGCCTACCTTAACCGACTACAGCAGTCTCATGAAATGGTGGCCATCGAATTTCTGCAGAATTTGCAGGAAGATCGTTCCATCGTGAGGGGGAGGCAAATAACAGTAACACGTGACAGAATTGCTGAAGTATCGAGACTACCAGTGCAAGTCCACTATGAAATCCACTGCAGGAAGATGAATTGGCCCAAATTTTGGCCAATATGAGCAAGTACATTCAACCTCAGAGCTTGCTCAACCTCAATATTGAGGCAGGGCAATCACAAGAACACTCTGCTCACAGTAAGAGTGCATCTGAAGAAATGAATGATGAGGAAGAAGTAGAAGCAGAAGCCACCCAGGAAATAGCAGATCAAACCAGGGCTACCTCCCCTGAGAAATCTAATCAGGAGGATGAGAACACTGGAGAAGTATTCCAAGCAGAAAATATGGAAACAAGCCGGGGTGGAGGCACAGTCCCTGAAGAACAAAACCTAGCTGAACAGGCAAGTCCACTCAAAGAATCAGCTATTCCTCTCAAGAAAAAAAGAAGAAGAAAAATGAAATCAAGAGGCTGTGAAAGGAACAACAAAGGCTACTAAATATAGTAAAACAACTTAGACAATAGATAAGGGTCCTAAAAATGGGGAAAATCCAAAAGAACCTCAAGAACAAAGGATGCAGCCACCCAGATGAAACCCCATAAAATAAAGGCCAAGGGGACTCAAACTGAGCCCATATACATTAGGGACAACAAGGAACAACATGCGGCTATTACAAACGCAAAGGCCCAAACAAAAGACACACCAGTATTTAATAAGGACGTCCAGACAGAGGCATTGTCCTCTAGCGTCACGACCGACCGAACAGTTCATGACAAAGAAACACAGACTGAGGAAACCAGATGTTGCAATAAGAAGATCTGGATAGATCTTCAACCTAAAAGTGTTTTGACAGACAATGACCCTAGGGTAGTAAAACTCCAAGAGGATCTGGCACAGGCTCAACAGACTATAGAAAATCTCACAGAAGAAACTGTTCTTCAGGAGAAATATCAAAAGTTACAGCAGCAAGTAAAGAACATCAATGCATCGGAGAGCGAGGCCTTCGATAGATGTCAGAGGGCAAAGGAAAAGGTTAAAAAGGTAACCAATAGACACAGTCATGAGTCAAATGGATACTCTCTGTTCTCTATATATAGATGTTCTAGCATGTAGGTCCCCTACCAAAAATTATGGTTTGTTTTTATTAGAAAGATATTTGCAATTAAAAATTAACGCTGTTAAGGCAGGGAAGCCTATAGAATTAAAAATTGTTGATGATTTCATTAACTGTTGTAAACACTATGGATTAAAAGTTCAGCAATTACTCTGTGAGTTTTATTTGCATAAATTTATATTGGAGGAGGAAATGGAGATTAATCCAAGTCCCTTTGTGGGTGATGTCCAATTCCAAGCATTCACTTCATTTGCTGTTAAGCAATTAAATTGGCTCAAGGCCTATAACACCTTTCAGAGACAAGAAAATGGGTTAGACCTTTGGGTAAGGGGTGAACCGAAAAACCCATTACAACTATGGGATAAGCATAGAAGCTTAATGAGAAAAAAGGGTGTGACCCAGACACTGGGACCCATTCACAGAGCAGTTGTCCAGCAAGGGGTAGAATACTTCCTATCCATCAAAGACCTTGCCATAGCAGCAGCTACAATCCGATGGAAGACTTCCAATCGGAATGTTCAGGACAGAGAACCATTCAATTACGAAAATTTTATGTTAGTGGCTGGTCACCTGGTTACCTATAGTAGCCTCATCTTGAGAGAAGGCTCGTATTGGCTAGATTGTAGGTTTCGAAGTCCAATTATCTGGTATCCTGCAGCAGGGTATAAGGCCCTATATGAATTGCCTGAAGGGCAGACATGGTGCATTTTTGAAGTTTTAGCTACACATCATGGTTTTAGACCACTTCATGAAAATCCCTTTCCAACCTATTCCCTAACTGCCTTGCATGTAAATACATGGTTTTCATGAGGGCATGAAAAAGGGTAAGCAAGGGGGTGTGTTGAGCGATGGAAAAGGTATTTATTTACCATTTATTTCTTTATCTTTTCCTTTGAATCATAACTCCTTTACATTCTAAGATGGTAATATGTTAAAGAATTATGATAGAATTAAGGAGATTTGTGATTGATACAAAATAACTAATTATTGTCTTTTTCTATACAGAAAGTGAAGGAAATCGAAAATCACTATTCGGGAGGAAAAGAAAAAGCAGAAGAAACTGTTGTCCCTTCGATAGGATGTCGTATCCAGACAAGGAGATCAAGATTAGAGCGCATGGTCTAGGCAAAGGAAGAGAAACGCGACATCAACGCAAGAAGACAAAACGATAAACTGGAGATCAAAGATATAGCGAATCCCTCAGGATCCTTTGATCTTGAGGGATTACTACTTCAAGACTTATTTGTACTCTTGATACTTCTGCCTGGCCATTATAAAAAGGGATAGCACTTGTAGCCCAGGGGAGATATTATTATCAATTTGTAGAACTTATTGTTGTAATCTCAACTTTTATCATTGACTCTCTTTGAAGAGCGATAGCTGTAAACCTTGCCGTATATGATTAATATATAACTCAATTGTTGTTCCATTATCTGATCCTGGAGTAAACTCAACGGTGCTTCGTTGGTGGATAAGGGCCCGGCCCCAGTGGATCCACTTGCTTCTTGTATCACTATTTTACAATTACAGTCATGTGTGGTTTGATTTCCTTTGCATTTCCTTAACTTGCTTTATACGGTAATATTCTATTTCTGAACATTTCACTGAATTGCTCTGTTATATCGAAATTGTAATTGGATAGCAAGATTATTATTCACAACTTAAAATGGCATGTTGTTCATTCTGAAACAGTACTACACTATCTAATTCGGATTTTGTTGTTCACTTACAGTTGTGATTGTTGTTCATTTAACTACGGTTCACTTACAATTGCGGTTGTTATTCATTTAACTACCGTTCAATTATAACTGCAATTGTCGTTCCTTTATACCTGTGGTTAATGTCCATTATGCTAGGGTAAGATTAATGATTCAATTTAGTTTACATTCGTTGTGTGTTTCCTCTTAATTAGCTTTACTATTCCGTTATATTTTAGATTTCTGTTCAATTCATTTAGAGTAAAGCTTTGATGTTCAATTAATTTCTGTTAAATTAAGCTTTACTATCCAGGTTTCCAATAGACTTAGTTGTTGTTTCTTTTCTAGAAAGATTTTCTTTCACCTTTTAATTGATAGTGCAGCAAGTGTGTTTTAGTAAGCATTTCCAATTGAATTACAATTTCCAGTTATTTGCATTAGAGTGGATTGAAAGATCAATCACTGTAAAGAACGTTGACTATCGCTGTCTAAGTTCTTAGATTGGAGATCCTGTTTATGGTTGATTTCATTTATATCAGTTGACAGAGAAAAGGGTTATCACTACTACATCCTTGACTGATAAATTGTTGTAGTTTACTGAATGAATGATTTAAGTTTCAGAGAATTTCTTTTAATTACAAGTAGATTCTATTACCAGCATCTGTTTACTCTTGTATTTAGCACTGTACTGCAAACTAGAAGACATTACTCTTTAATCAAGTGACCACCTCAGACTAAGTACACTCTTGAGATAAAAAATCATACCTGGATTGATAATTAATGTAGGATAAATAGGGGTTAAAAGGACACCTTTTATCACTCAACAGTTCTCCTGTCTCTTCCTCTACCTTAAGCAATACCCTTTTCAACAACAATGATTCTCCTTCTTCAGGTGATTCTTCCTTGTTTGTAATTTGAGGTTTCCCTTCCCTTGCCTCATCCACATTCACATTCCTCTGATTTGTTGCTTTATTATGAGGACAGTCCCATGATCCATGTCCCCATTCTCCACATGTATAACACTGAATTTCTCTTCCTCGGCCTCTTCCTCTAGGTGAAAATATTCCTCTACTAAATTCTCCTCTCTATGGTGGTCTACTACTTCAACTTCCTGCTTCACTCTGATGGTGTTGAAATCTTGGTCTAGTAGTTCCTCTACCTCTTGCTGAACTCTTCCCTCTGTTCCTCTGATTTTTCTTCCTCAACATCTTCTCTTCTACCTTCAAAGCTGCTTGATAGGCATCTTCACTTGTCTTCAGACTCAGCAAGCTGATTTCATCCTGTATGTCATATCTCAACCCATTTATATACCTGGCTACCTTCTCTTCATCATCCTCTGCATGTCCTGCTCTAATGTTCAGCTTACAAAACTCTTATATATATTCTTTGACAGTCATCCCTTTTTGTCTCAAGTTTTTTAATTGTCTAAAAATATTTAAGTGATAATCTTTTGGCATAAATTTAGCTTTCAATATACTTACCATTTTATCCCATTCTTTGATCTTTGACTTCCCTTTTCTTGCCTTATATGTTTGTAATTCATCCCACCAGATAGCTGCATGACCCTTCAATCTGGTGACTGCCAATTTCACCTTCTTCTTATCATTAACCTCCTCCTCATAGTCAAAATACTTGTCTCATGAACTGATCCAGTCCATCAACTCTTCTACATTGAGATTGTTGTCATACAAAGGTATTTCCATATTTGGTCTGCCACTTGCTTTGTCCAACACCTTAAGAACTTTGGAAACTTCACTTTCATCCTCTTCTTCTTCCTCAGAAGTTTACTTTGCCACATTGGCATTTCCTTCATCAGGTGCTTTCCTTTCAGCAGTCTCCATTGTCTACATCCTTGTACGCAAACTCCAGATCTCATCCAGCAGAACTGCATTTGCTACAGGTCTCCCCCGACCTATGCCAACTCCTCTCCTCGGTGGCATGTTTACTGTAGCCAAACTTAATCTATGGGCTCTGATGTCAAATGACACAAGAGGTTGATGAAAATGAGGTGGTAGTCTATAATGTAACTACTGTTTAGCTTTAGAGCCAATCAGCTGTGCATAAATAGGTTCTATATGTGTATTTTCCCCCTTGACGTCCCGCTTATCCATCTAATCATTGTCAGTCCCTTGTTGACTTCTCCTTTTATCAAATGCTTCAATCCGTGTTGTTGTTCTCACTTCTCCAGATCCAACGGATATCACATCGTCTGCTCACCAACTTACCCAAACGATCTCCGTCGTCGATGTGACCCGTAATCAAAAGGCTGGCACGCAATCTCGCGTGGATTCTTGCACGAACGATATCAGGTCGAGAGTACGCGAGAAAAGTGGTTTTATCATGCTACTTGTCGACCTCTAAAGGTAATCGCGTGAAATTTCCCAATACCATTTACAACCTTTTGGGCGCCCGAGATACTGCTTCCCACTTATCAAATACAACCCACGTGCTTTAATTCATACTTTAAGGAAAAGCGCTTAAGGAAATGTTTTTAGTACTTAAGCTCAATATTAACCCTTAACACTAATTGACTGTGATTTATGAATAAAGTGTTTAAACAGAGAAAAATACCCGATTAAGTCCAGAACGCTGATACACAGATACGAATGAACTTCTGCACCAGGATTAACACACAACACCACACTTAATTATTTATTCAACAAAATGTAAATTACAGAGTCTTGTCCCTCTTGGCTCGATTACAATAGTTTGTCTAACCTTTGTTCAATCTCAACCCTATCTCTGTCACTCAAACTCTCGTTTACTCACTATCTTCTCAATCATCTAATCCCCTGTCATTACATTCTTTTTCTTTTATGAATCAAATCCTATCCTAACTACATTGACAACTCGATCCCTATTTTTACCAGTCTAACAATCAAATCCCTACTTCCAAGCTCTGAGACACATCTACAATAACAACTTATCTCTTAGTCTAAAAATAATACAGTGATCTAATTATTACAATAATTGAGATAAAGATTAATTCGAGAGATCCAACCCTCTCTACTAAAACTAATTTTGACCACTTAGGTCAATGAAATCATCTCTTGTTATCCACAACATGTGAACATACAATCACAATGTTGGCTAAGTCTGGATGCTCCTGCATCACCAAGGCTGAGTCCTCTTTGTCAAAATTTGTTCTTTGTTCTTTAACTCCTCAATTTTCTTCTAGAGGTCCTTTGACTCATTGAACTTCACGAGCTTCTGCAAGATTGGTAAGGTCTTCGTAGATGCATGAATCTCCTCTAATTGTTTTT